>OENM01001462.1:17328-27907 GCA_900239745.1 Rotaria magnacalcarata | reverse complement strand
TATATGTTTGCCAGTAATTAATAAATATTGTGGTTTTAAATTACGTTTTAAACGATTGAATAATTGTCGACAATCACCTGATTGTAAACTTCGTAGCAATAGTCGATCTAAACCTGGATAAAGTTCATCGACATTTTTCGCATTAATTGTTCGGCCATCAATGCGAAATTTTAATAACTGTTCTATCAGTTGATCCGGTAGGGATGAATTATTCGATATTGGTTTATTTGATCGACTATGCCGTGACGATTGAGATAGTTTGGTATAAACACTTGATATAGATGTATTTTCCGATGTCATTGTTGGTAAATCGAAAAATAACAATTATGTACAGGAAAATGGTTGATCTTAGTCTATAGAAAGTGTTTTCTCCCTGTTTTGTAAATACGCAGTTTCACTAACAAGTCATAGAAAGAAAGAAGAATGTTTTGTATTCAAACATACATCGTTGTGAAAGAAAAAGAAACTGTCGCATTTTTTCCACTAATATCTCTATATTTGTATTTTCAAGTGTTAAACGTTTGACTTGTAACTAATACTATTGATATAGATTATTTTCTTTTGTCTAACAAATATGCAAGGGTAAATAAATAGAGATTTACATGAATCAAATAAGTACTATGCAATATAACGGAATGAAAACGAAAAATGTACATTGGGAGTTATTCATGGCCAGCACAAAAGTGATTATCATTATAAAAGAATTAGGATGAGATAAAAGCATCAGGAACTATTGATGAAAATTTATTTTAAACTTTTGGAATATAACTGATAAGAATGGAAAGTGTTGGTTAAAACTATAAATAGTGCGATATCTAAAAAAAAGCAGAAGAGGTGACAGCACTGAAATTCACATCATTATGATGTCAATTTTATGATGTGTATCTAGGCAGTTACCTTTTAACTTTGGAGACTACTCAAGCTTCTCATTTCGTTATATGGACTGGTGTGGGCGCTTGTTTCTATTGTTTTCCAAAAATTTCCACTGATTTCAAATTTAATTTAAAACTTATGGCTTGTAAGGAAGGTCATTCAGTAGTATTTTTATATTTGAAATGTTCTTTTTAATCCATCCTATTATTGGTATATTATTATTTTCAGTGACATTTCATCAACGGTCATGAAATATATGATTCGATTTGAAATATAAATGATGAAGGCCTGAATAACTGTTTACAGCTCGAAAATCACTGAAGAGAACGGCTTCCATGTCGAAACAACCTAAATAGCAAAAACAGCTTTACTGAACGAAACGACCCTATTGACTATGAGAAATAGAAATAGGAAAAGTTTTATAATTTATATAACTCGAAGTGACTTTCATATGATAATAGAAATATCATTCAGAACAACGACCTGAGTGCCACCGGAAAAATAAACATATCCTTCAAGGTATGGATGGAATGGACGATAGACGTAGTTGAACACATACACACACAGCTGNATGAAGTTCACCATATAATCGAATTAGAGAGCTATTTTCAACAATGTGGACTTCATCAAACTATTTATTTGTATAAAGACATGCGAGATAAAATAACGAGAGCGTTTTAACACTCCATTCATATTCCGATAGTGAAATGCACAAATGAGAATCCAAAAAAGGATAAATTCGTTTCGTATCAAAATAGAAAGAGACTGTTACATGTACTTGTTATTTTATCGCACATGTCATTATTCAAATAAATAGTATGATGAAGTCAGCATCATTAACGAAACATAAATGAACAAAATAATATATCAATAATAGAAAGATTTTTAAAAACATTTTAAAAGAAATTCAATTTATTATACACTTATGCACTTGAAAACTTTTCGATAAAACATGGTTGTTCGTAAGTATAGAAATCGCAATAGTGATTTAATCGGAAACAAAAAGAAAAAGCTTTTACTTTTTAAGTACAATAATTGTAATGCATGTATGTGTATGAGTTTTCTAAAAGCATCTCTTAAATCAGATATCACTCCAAAATTTATAGCTGTAAGAAATCTTTACTAATAATTTAGTAGGTATAGGAAAAATTCTACTGAAAGATTCTTACTAAATAAACGTTATAGAGAAACGAATAGAAAAATTCTAAGGATTCTGTTAGAGTGATTCTATGGAATGAATTCTCAATTGACGGAGAAAAGTCAAAAAACGTTGTATGAAATTCAAAATATCTAGAAATGTAACTCTATTATCTTTATGAAATTACAGTTTGTGTCAATAGTTACAATGTTATAGAGACGCATTGACAGCTGTGTTAAGAAGATTGACCATGTTGTCATGTGCAAATATGTTCCCCTCATTGTAAAGCATATTTTTTTCATACACATCACAAAAAAAGATTAATCTTTTCTTTTAATTTTTCTTCTACTAAACGTAGAGTTCATCTTTCTAGTTGTCGATTCGAATAAGGATCAATATTTTAACAATCCCGTAGTTATCGTGAAAATTCATCACTATAACGTAAGAGAAAGCAATAGGAAAGTCTTGAAACACCTGTAATTTGTTTTATCTGAGTATTTCAGTGGAATATTGCCTGATTTTCCATCGGTGAGATTAGTGAATAAAAAAAAATGATTGCGATGACAAAGATATATGTCGTGAAGGCAAAAGAGAGAAAACAAAAAAGTTTAAAAAAGAACTGAATTGTCTGTGTACCGCTTTCATTTTTTATGGAAATAGGTTTTTTTCTTTCTGTAACTTCAATTCAATCAAAATCAACATTCTACACAAGTGACTATTATAATCTTGTGATTTACTTCTCGCACTGTATTCAAGAATTTCGAAAAAGAAAAGTTTCTTTTGAACAGACTCTTATCTCAAGCTCATTAACATATTCATAGAGAACGATGTCGATTGAACAATTGGTTATCTACTAAAAAACGCAACAGAGCTGTTTCTAGATTCATGTTTTTTGGAATGATACTATTTGCAAGGGAGCTGATATAAGTAACAGCCCGTTTCATTAGTTAAAAGGTACGATAGAGTAATGAAGGATTCATCTTTCTCCACTCAAGATCAGAAAGGTTTTATATGATAGTATAAGAAAAAAAAGGATTGTTTGGAGTCTGTTTCATGACAGTATTGAAAATCATTGAAAGAAATCTGAAATTCAATCATTTTAATTCTAAAGTGGCCGAGACACACATCGATATGTTAATATTTCTAATCTAATCTCAAGATTAGTGTTCTGTGGAAAAGATATATCAAGAAATTTTCATTAAATATCTAGTTAAACGAACGCAAACCTTATATTTGATCAGTTGCAAAATTTTCGTTTTTCTTATCAAGATATAAAAACGAAATTCAATGAGAATGTCACAGTCTGATAGAGCTCAATCAATCCTTTACAAAGTTAATTTTTCTGAGAAATCCTTAGTGGAAAAAAGACTCTTGTTCTATATTAGAAATAGATGAATTTTGATATGATTCTATTCTCATCTGTTGCGGTATTCATTGAAAAACTTCATCACCAGACAATCTAAAAATAGATAATGACTATTTGATCCAATTAAGCATAAAGCAAAAAAATCTGTAATGTTTTGTAACATTAAAGTTGTTCGAAAAAATGGCATTATTAATTTGTAAAGTGATAAAAAAAGAAATAGTATGGATATATATTGCAAAAAAAGACCTTTTACAATTCTTTCTCTTTTTTTCAAGTGATCAAATTATTTATTTGAAAATAATTATATTATATTATGAGAAGAAAACTACTTCTATGCTTCAGATTTGATTTTTGAATGATTTTGAATTTTACGTTGCCCAAGAACATTTAACATAATTCTCACTTCGATACTTCTTCATTATTTACTGATGATAGTTATATATAACAAATTTGCTACATATATATATATATATTATATCTTTCTTTTCAAAACTATGTAAAAATAAATTGTAGAGTTTGTTTTCATGGATAAAATGATTTTAGTTAACTCTGGACATTTGAGCAAAACAAATAGTATAGCTATATCCTATATGAATAGATATTCATTAGGATATTGTTTCTTAGAAAAGGTTGATAAATTATATCATACCGTTTCATTTCAATATTTTTATTTAAGAAATGAAACTCAAGTCAGATGAAATCGATGTTTGTATTCAAGAAATCGCAACTACATATATTATGGAATTTCGGGTAGAACTTCGGTGTCATTCAATACGAAGAAAAATAATTCAAAATCAATTAGTTTTTACCGGTAAAATGATACACGACTAAAAATAGGAATGTAGCAAACAATTTGAAAATCATTCCAGTAAATGCGCACTAGGAGAAAACAATACATGTGGATATCATAATGCTATTAGACGATGTGGTGCCGGATTGTCAGATATTACAAACGGGTCGCCATTTTCTAAGAATTTTAAACTATCAGGTATAATGATGTCTTTTAAGTTTTTCAGAACTGGTGGTAGAACAGATGAACGACAACAATAGACTGTTGATCTTATATAAATGAAAACGGGAATATCTTGAGCTGTATCTTTTTTTCTTCTCTGACAAAAAAAGCATTATATTAAAAAACGAATTTGATGTTAATAAAAGTATACATATTGAACTAAGTGTTGTCGATAAATTTCGGTTACTGGTTTTAATAAATCGGTGGTTGTTTCCATATATATTTTTTCTAATACAGCTTTAACCTCAGGTGTATGTTGAAGTTCGTTATGTAAATGTTGTTGTGGATATCGTTTTATAATACCATTGAATAATACCATTGACACTCCACAAGATTTGTTGCAACAGATCCATATTTCTGAACCCGTCTTTATTTACGCATCTTTTTCTATATTTGTGATTTAGGTATATAAATGCAGTAGCACCACGATTAGTTTTTGTCCATTCAATAGTTGATTGGATGATATAATATTCATTAAATATTGTGCTCCAATTCAAAAACAAATGTTCATTACGTTTATAAAGTTTCTTTAGTGATCTATCTGATACACAACTAATTAGAACTATCGAGAAATTACTTGGCGCACTCTCCAACAAGCAACATAAAGATATACATTATCGTAAATAATTACAGTTCTACACGTATAACCACAACGAGTTAAATACAGTTAAAGCTTCCGAAACATTAGAAGACCCATGGTCTTCTATTATGTCCTCTAAAAAAGTTATATTTTTCAGCAATTTCTCCAACAAATCTTTGTTTCAATTCATTTTTGTTCTATATAATCGTTAGAAAAATAGTATTTTACTTATACGACATGTGTATGATGAGAAAGCAACAAATGTTATCCCGTGAAAAAGGAGAGCCTATCATTGATAATAAATATTCTTAGAACATTAAAAGCAACGTATCCGAACACCCTGGCAAAATGTTCACTAGGATTTTTTTTCTAAAAAACTAAGATCTGCCATTTACCAAATTTTAACTTCTCAAGAATTAAATAACTCAGAAAAAGAATTAACTCGTTTTGTCAAACTCAATTAAATTAATTGTTCTTGTTTATTTTGGACTAATATTTATGGAATCTGTTCACATGAAAATCTACTAACAGCATATTTATAAGTCTCAAACCAACGTCAACGAATACATTTGTATTAAGAATAAGCAATTAAGAAAAAAGAAAGAGTAATTGGATACACATTTTGTGTTTTCTTTTTGGTCCTTCTTTTTAAAAATGGATTCGGGTTTTATTGAGAATAGAAATGCGTTCTGAGTCTCATGGGAAGTACTTACAAAAAAACGACGTATATTAAAGACGAAAATCGAATCGAATTATCAAATAATCTTATTCGATTGAATTTGTCTGAGGCGAAGTCAATCCGATCGAAGATATTGCCGAATCGAGATTTTCTTATTCGTTTCTGTCTTGACCATATATAAAAGAATTCACATTTCTTTCAATTATGAAAGAATGCTTTATGACGAATGTTTCAGAATTTCTAGAAATCCCAAATAATTAAATTTCATCTAGTATGCTACTATTTTACAAAGATCTCTTCATGCGTTAGATCAACGGTTGTGCACTGAGTCCATTATAACTTAACTCAAGACTATGAGAATTTTTTTATATCGATAGCCGTGAAAATTCCTTTTGAATATAATTCAAAAGAGTACTAAAAAGATTACTATTAAGTATCAATAGATCCCGCTTTTAACGCGCTTTCATTTGGTATAAAATTCATTATTATATACTCATCCCTAGAATAATATTATTTTCTATAGGGTATCCTATCATTGAGCACGCCCTATGTAAAAGTTTCGATATAATTCACTGTCATCGAGCGTCCTCATTTCATTTATCTATATATATAAAGAAGAATGTTTGTCTGTTTGTCTGTTTGTTCGCTATGCATTCAGTCCCTGTAATAGCTACGGTCACCAAACTTTCCATGGTACTTCCCTAGGTCCAGGGAAAGGTCGAGAGGGGGTCGGCACTCCAGTAGGGGGTGGGAGGGGGGGGGGGGGGNGTGAAATTTCACCCAGACGACTTTGTGTTAGCAAAGATTACCAAACTTTCCACGGTGCTTTCCTGAGCCCAGGGGAAGGCTTTAAGAAGGTTGGTACTATTGATAAGGGCACAGAGACGATGCCTGGGTGAAATTTCACCCAAGCCACATCACAGTGGAATTTTCATCTCACGTTATGAAATGACGTTATTGATATGTTCCAGTGTTTTGCTGCAGAATAAATAGATAAATAGATATCTTTTTCTATTGCTTTTCACTAAAAAGCGATGTATTCACTAAAATGTTTCTTATTCTCCAACGATTCAAGCAACATATAAAATATACATATTGTTTTATATAGCGCAATCTTCTGGTTGTCATCCGTCGGTCAGTGTTATATCATATCGTCTGTCGCTCTCTTTCTGGAATATTCCTTTCTCTTCTCGCGATTGTTATGCGTCATTTGACAAGTTCTATCTTCTCTACCTGTTTCCAGTATCTTCTCTTCTATTCCATACCTATCAGTATAAATACCCGTCACTTTTACATATTAAACGTTAGTTTATTAGTTTGTTCACAAGCGAAAGATAGAAATCTATTGGACTACATTGGATAGTGATTAACTAACCTTGCAATATTCTACCAAAAAAAATTGCAAGCTACACGTAAGTGCGTAACATCTATATATCTATATATATGAAGAAGAATGTTTGTCTGTTTGTTCTTCATGCATTTCGACACGGTGCGAGCAAATGCAATGAAATTTTGCAGAGAATACCCTTTCGATCAGGAGAAGGTCATAGGGTAGTTTTCAACCCCAAATTTTCACCTCAGTGGGATGTTTGGGGGGGGGGGGGGGGGGGGGGGGGGGGGGGNNNGTAACAAGTGAGATGGAATTTCACCCTGGCCTACACGGGTCGAGATTCTGATGAGTCTGTTCACTATGTATTTAGTCGTCGTGAGAAATAGCGTCACTGAAATATCCGTGTCAGTTCCTTGAGTGCAGAAGAAAGTCAACAGGCTGATCTGAGTGAGAGGGAAGACGTGTGTGAAATTTCATTCAAGTCGTAAGAGATCGCGATTTTACTCACTTTCTAATCAAATGACGCAGTTCAATGCAAATTCGAGAGTGATCGTGTCCAGGGCGGATGTGAGTGAATATGTCAGCTTTAGCTCGGTGAGAAGAGTCCTGTTAAAGATGCCTAATGCACGGCGGCAAAAGCTGTGCGAAACATACATCACGCACGGTGGGGAAAGATTTGTAGCAGAGGTTGCAGGTACGGTGAGAAAAGTCCTGTGGAAGAGGTATCACGTGCGACGAGAAGAGTTCTGTGGAGAACGCCTAACACTCAGCGGGAACAATCCTCTTGAAAATGCCTGAGGCATGTAGGTAAAAGTTCTGCCCAAGAGGTTTCAGGCGTGATGGGAAAAGTCCTGTGAAAGAGGCCTGATGCACGACAGGAAAATTTCTGTTGCAGAAAGTTCATCCACAGCGGGAACAGTCCTGTAGAAGACGTGTCATGCACGGCAGGAAAAGTCAGGTGGAAGATGCAAAACTTTAACTATATTCCCTTTTCATCGGGTACCTCCGCTAGTTCACTATGAAGAAGGTTAATAATTATATGTAATGGCGATTTTATAATTTATTTTTAATTCTAGTAGAATAATTTCTATTTAGTGCAGGATAAGATCAACAATAACATTCTTAATTTGATTATTATTCACTAGATTTTATTTATGAAATCAGATTAATTGAGTATTATTTATATTTATCTTTAGTTTATTAGTTATTATCGCAAATATATTCTAATTTATGATTATTAATAGATTTCTTTTTTTTTCTATTTTTAGCCTTCATTAAAATGTCGAAACAAATTAATCAACACCCACGTGAAAGAAAACGGCCCGTAAACGGCCTGAAACGGCATAAAAAGATGTAAAACGTTAAAAAACGGTGCCGTTTTCCGTCAGCTCGGAAAACGAAGAGAATAGTGTTAAAAACGATGGCCGTTTTCTAGCAAAAAAACGGCCCGTAAAACGAGCTGACGGATTACGGCGAAATAGGGTGAAAATTAATGCCGTTTTATGTCGTTTTATAGCCGTTTCAGGCTGTTTCCGATGGCCTTTCAGACGGCAGGATGATCCTCCTGGGCAACAACGATCAATGAAATCTAAGAATTCAGTGAGGAAGAATAATTTTCATCCAAATGATCATTCCACACCAAAAACTAAATTCAATCCTGATAATATTTTATGTAACTGTTGCTGTTTTTTTTTCTCGATAATCAATTACTTGTTGTAAGATAAAGAGCCAAATCAACCAATAAACATTATCGATAATGATAATAAACAAATAAATGACAATATTAATAAAAATCAATTAGAATTAACATCAATTCAATCAAATTCTAATAGTAGTAAAAAGTTGGTAAGATGGTTTTATTTATTTAAAATGACAAAATAAAATAAAAAAATTCTTCGAATAAATTCTATTGAATAGTTTTTATTTGTTGATGTCAATATTAACAATCTAAAGATTTTTATCCTATTTAAAATTATTTAAAAATATTCGACGATTCTTTAAGAAAACAAAATACAATTGTAGAACAGCTTGTATTTTATTATTTATCATTCTATTTCTAAAAGCTTGTTGTCAGCTAGAACTAGAACAATAGGGCTTTTCTCTTTTCATTCATTCTTCTTATTAGGACATATAAGAAATATTATTTATTATTTTCAAACATACAATGAATATAAATTTTTCTCGTCCGTATGTATGTATAGACATTGACACCATCCGTCTATAACAGATATATAAATAGCTGTTGAAAAATAAACAGATCATATACACGTATATATTAAATAATAACAGAGATAAGCTTCTAGTTTTGTTAATATGTCTAATCTTGAAATAATCGAAAACGATGAAAATGAACAAATTGAAATGGTAAATATTATATTTCTCTATTAATATTTTTATAATTTTTCTATGTCATATACTTTCCAATGTAATTTTTTCAGTTACAATTAATGATAATAAAATTCGATGCATTTATGAAGAAACAAGATGAACAAAATGAAAGAATTGATGATTTGAAAAAACTAATTGATGATTCCAATAAACGATTTGATCATATCGATAATAGATTGAATCATATCGAAAAACAATTGATATTCAAAAATAAATTAAATGGCACTGAATAGAAATTGGTCGGTGTTGAAAATAAATTTAATCTCATATTGAAATTTGTATGAATTATCAATATTAAAAAAATTCTCATTATTAAAAGACAACAAAAAAACAATAAAAATAAAAACAATGAAAATTCAAAATTTAAATGTCTATTACAAGTAAGTTTTTATGATAGAAATTATTGATATTTTACTTCATAATGTTGTTTAGACTGTTGTAGTCGACGTTTGTATCAATGGTGTTTTTTTGCTCTTGATTTCTTATTTTTTGCATATTAACATAATGATATAATATAGAATGAAACTTTGATTATTTTTCAATTACTTTCATTTTTGTTGGTATTACCATTTATCAAATTGAATATCAATCGATCAAGCAAATATTTAAATAACAACATCAATATGTTATTAAATCTTCTTCTATTAAATGTCTTGCTGAAGATCGTATGAAAGTTATTCATAGAAGTATTGCGAATTTAATAACTTATGATTCACTTAATAATATCATTTATATGAATGAATGTTGAATATTTATGATCGTAACCAATATTAATTATGAAAAGCTCGACTTTTTAATAATCTATAAATTGTATATAAACATTTATTTCAATATAAATAAAAGAATTTAAATATTTATTTGCTAGGATTATGATTGAAATCAATAGAATTAAACAAAAAAAGCATTATTATACAAATAATTCACCACCAACAACCCAGGTCGATCAAAACGGACCACCGTAAACCGGCGTAACATTATCGTAAACGGTCGTTTTTGCATCGTATTCCGTCGTAAAACGGCCGTTTTAAGTCATATTAAGGCGTTTTAACAGGGGCAGTATTACGGCCATACACGGACACCGTATATCAGCCGTAAAACTTCGTAAAGTCGGCATAATATTATCGTATTCTATAGAACATACGGCCGTATTACTGCCCCTGTTATACGGCGAAAATACGGCACGTAAAACGGGCCGTATTTGTATCGTATACGA
>OENM01001462.1:0-14531 GCA_900239745.1 Rotaria magnacalcarata | reverse complement strand
CTCTTAGACTTGTAAAAAGCGAGCTTTATTTTTTGGATTGTACGTTTTTCGGGCCAATGTTTTAATTTGTGCCAAAAAGGAGTCGCATTCGGCGGCTATATGTGGAAAGGAATATATATTTTTTGTTCTATTACTCTGAAAAATGAGTTTCAGTTTTTTCGATTGCATCTTTTCGCATAAACTTTTAAAGTGCTGTGCCAAAAAAGAGCCGCCTTCGGGGGTGTATTCTCTGCGAAAAATAGTGAACTGACAGTCGCAATACGGCCATTTCACTATCACAAAACGAACATTTTTTGGGACGATACAAACATTTTCCCTGTATGGCACTTTTAGAAAAGATGAGTAGAAAAAGAATTGACAGAAAAAATATATTTATTTTTGAACCGGAAATCGTTTATCTTTTCTTCTTGGAGTTTCAGGCCAGGTACGCCCTGATATTTTTTATGAGTTGTCTATTATGTTGTGTTGTGAAACTGCGAACAAAGTAGTACTATGAGCAATAAAACAAGGTTATTTAAACTCTTGGAAATGTGAAAGGTCAGCAAAAAGCAACTTTCCGTTTTTTTTCCGTTTTTTCTATTTTTGTTTCCGCTATTTTCCGTTATTTCCCGCTCTTTTTGATCAAACTTTCCGCTTTTCTGACCTGATGAGGTGGCAACCCTGCTTACAAAGCATTAAAATGAACACGTGGCTTACTATGTTCTCTGTTATTTACTGTCGTGCTTTGCCATGAATACTGTCGACAATTTTGTTTTCCTTCAAATTTTTTCTTTTATCCGATTATCAAGGCCTAAAGGAAAATAAACCAATATAGACTAGTGCAAATATTTTGTGTATTTATACTTGCGTCCTTAGTTTTAACATTGAAAGTAAATTTACGTCACGATTTAGAGAGTTTTAGATCTAACTTTTCAATAATTCGGAAGAAATAGCTTGTTTCAAGTATATTGAAGTAAAACGAAAAACAAAAAAATAAGGCTAATCTGGAACTACGGAAAATACAATGAATCATAAATTTTTAGAATCAATTTCAAGCAGAAATGACTTCCATAATAACAATGAAAATACTATAATCGACAATTTAATTTGATCAATTTTGAATTATATCTGTTATGAATCTCATTGAAATAAAAATTATTAGTAGATTGGAGTTAGTCCTCCTCGCTCTCCCCTCCGCATATCTTTTATCTATTTTTTGTCTACTGATTATTGTTTCGTTCTCTTTCGGTTGCAACTGTTTTTCTTTGTTTCATCAGGCTTTAAAAGAAATTTGATGCTACTAGTGTAAAAGTCAATATCAGACTATCGGCAATGTATGCTATTCGAAATCATAAAATCTGCTATTGTGTATTCATTGTTGTCGTTGAAATTCACAGAGCACATTATTCTTGTATTCGATTAAGCGTGCTTTAATATGTTGTTTTTCTTTTTGAGAGAATATTAATAGTATTCTAATTATTATCCATTTATAATAAAATAAGTCTTACAGCAAAAATAAAAGCAAAAAAAAAAGAAAGTCACCATTTCTATTAAAATCAACGTTAACGTTTCGATTGTGCCAGTCGATAATAATGTCCCTTGCGAGCCAACAATTCATCATGTTTACCAGATTCAACAATACGGCCACGATGAACAACACAGATACGATCCGAATTTTGTATCGTTGATAAGCGATGAGCGATTACAACGGTTGTTCGACCTTTCGATGCTTGATCAAGTGCTTCTTGAACTATTCGTTCATTTTCTGTGTCGAGTGCACTCTGATCAAAGTAGAAATCATCGAGTAAAAATAAGACTCGTTAACAAATTACTTACCGTTGCTTCATCAAGTAGTAAAACTTTTGGGTTTCGAATAAGTGCTCGAGCAATAGCTAAATCAACCAAAACAAAACAGATTAATTCTAGTTCTTATGCAGATTCTCGAGTAGTTATTACTAACCAATGCGTTGTTTTTGACCACCAGATAATTGTGTACCTCTCGAACCAATATTGGTTTCGTATCTTTGTGGGAGGTTTTGAATAAAATCATCAATATTAGCATTTTTCGCTGCTTGTTGAATTTCTTCCATTGATACTTCTCTTGCTGTATCACCATAAGCAATATTTTCTGTAATTGTTGCATCGAATAGAACTGGTTCTTGACTAACAAAACCTATTTGACTTCTCCACCATTGAAGATTTAAAGATGGCAATTCATTTTGATTAACTAACTAAAATGAATTAATGAAGTTTTATAACATAAATCGAAAGAACTTTTCGAAGAGCGCATATATCGATCACGAATAGTTTGCATTGATATTTAAAAAAGTATTGACTTTCAACTTACGATTCGTCCACCTGTTGGATCATAAAAGTGTTCAAGTAATTGAATAATTGTACTTTTCCCACAACCGGACGAGCCAACAAGAGCAGTTTGTCTATCTAAAATAGTCGAAAATTTGAATTATTTTCTTCGGAAGAAAATGTACATACTAGGTTCTATTGTTAGATTAAATTTTTTCAAAACTTGTACTTCGGGTCGATTTGGATAATGAAATTCCAAATCAACTAAATCAATTTGTCCATCAAATGTAGCCTATTAAAAGGTGAAATATACAGATAAGCAGAGCAGAGTATGATTTGTTTACCAATTCATTTCCAGCAGTCGACGAATTATCAATCACTGGTATTCGTTGAAACAAAGACAAAATGTTTTTTGATGACGACTAAATAATTCATACAAGTTATTTTCTATGATGCGTACTCAAACATACGATTGCTTTGGAGTAATCCGGTGCCAATGATGCTGTTTGACCGACCTTAAAATAAACTGATAAACTATTAATAAATTCATTTCTATGAATGACTTACAGCCATTGCACCAAAAAGGATACAGTTAAGGACGCTAGGCAAAAATTAATTAAATATTGTATAACTAAGCACAGTATTTCAAAGACTTACAGCATAATATTTTCAAAGCTACGGAATAAAAATCAGATTTTATATGATTTAACAATTAAAAATAATCGTTTACCTCATATTTCCTCGTTCAACTTGCCAAGCTCCAAAAGTAAATAAAGCCGCTTGTGCGAAAAACATAATCTTTGAAAAACAAATCAGAATTAAGAAAATTTATGGAATGAAATAATATCTTACGGAATCACTAATACTGAATAAAATGCCAAATATATGTGCTCGCTTTAAGCTGTTCCTTTAAGATACAAACAAAAGAGAACATGCTTTTGCGAAACTTGTCTATATTTTCACACATACCTATAGGGAAAATCTAGTAATTTACAATATTCATCACCAAAATATTGTTCTTTTGTTAATTGTGCTACTGTTCGAATATTTGATATACTTTCGACTGCAATCTATTCGATTTAATGAAAATAAGGAGTTTTTTTCTGTCTCACTATCATTATAACAAACCTTTCCAGCTTCTTCTAAAGCTTTCTTATCCTAAAAATATAAGTAATACAATATCTTGATTTATGATTGTGTCAAACAAACTTTATCTGCAAATCCAGTCAATAAGTATGTTTGTAAAAATCCAGCAAGAATCATAAATGGTACAAATGCTAACATAATTAAAGTCAATGACCATCCATAAATAAATGCTAAAATGATGCCGACTCCAAGATTTGATATATTTTGTAGCATAGTTCCAATACGAACACCTGTAGCCTACAGAATCGAGTATGTTGAAAATTTAATTCAAAAGCAAAATAGAGATAAAAATCTTACTCCTTGAACTTCGGAAGCTTCAGTAGCTAGACGTGTACATAGAGCTCCAGTATTATTCTCTGGTTGATCGAAGTAAGCAATGTCTTGTTGTAATAGAGTTCGAAAGATTTTTGCGCGAAGTCGTTGTGTTAAAGATTCACCAGAAATTGCAAAGAGAAAACTCTGAACGAAATGAAATTAAGTATCAGTGTGTACCTTATTTTCTTCGACAAACTTAGTAGCTGCAATTGTTTTTTCTAAGTTTGAAATCTATCTATCAAGGAATATATTTCAGATTTTACTCGAAGAAAGATCAAAATGAGCAAAAAAAGAAAGAGAATGATGAAAAACGTGAAGCCTACCAAGTCGACTAGTAGAAAATCAGTAATAGATATTTACTTGTAAGAACATAGTAAGCAGCATTAGAACACCAAAACCAATAAAGATCAATATGTATGTCAAAACTCGTTTTTCTTGAAGTTTTGGATCACATGTTTGAAAAACCTACGTGAAAGAATGAAGATGAAAAAAAGAAGAGAACTGCAGCTACAAGAAAGTCACTTACTGCAATAATTTTACTTAGAATAACACCGAATGCTGGTTGGATGCCTTAAATAGAAAAAGAAATATATAACTAAGACGAAGAATCACGGAAAAATCCATCAACGAACCACCATTACAAATGCAAGCAATACAAGCAAGTATGATCAGATCCAATTCTGGTTTATTCATTGCAAGCATGGCGAAAAATGGTCCAGGTCCTTTATACTAAATAGAAATTCATTTTTCATTTGATATATATTCTTGTATGTTTGTAAACATAAATGTCAGTGAGGTGTAATGATTAAAAATACGTGCAAAGGTGATTTTATTCTGTACAATAACTAGATATTATTACATGAGTTAATGAGTGTTCAGTCTCTTCAAGAAGACTTGTTGTTATCCTTAAAAATGAGAATATATGAAACCTATTTTTGTTAGTGTAAACAAGCTATAATTATTACTCATCAATCCATACTGTAGGGTATTTTTTCTTGTTACTTACTCGCATGTTTTACTGTAGTAATCAATGAATTATATGCGAGTTTAATTATTTAAAATAAATGAAAAACAAATTAACCTCTGCAACGGCCTTAGCTTCATTGGTTTTGTCATTTGTTTCGTTTTTTACAGTTTTTGTGTCGATTGTATCTTGACGATGATAACTCAATGATCTTGCTCTATCGTAAGCAAGAGCTGCTAAAAGAAAAAAAAATTTAAATGCAATTTATGTACATCTTGTGATTTTTCAATTAACTCTCGGGAATAATATTCGCGAATGCAAAGTAGAAGAAATCAAATTGAGACATGTGAACAAGTCAAGTAATTTTCCCATTAGATTTTATAAATGATTTTTATCATGACAATAACTTGTCGATTTATTAGCAGTTTCTTTTTCGTAAACCTAGCCTCTCAGCAGACTTATCTCGTCTTCGTGATTCTATATAATCAAACAAATTGATTGACTGTAGTCTAGTTTTCTACTCATTAGAGTTCATTATTTTCCTGTTGCAAATTATCTCAAAGTTTTTTTTATCTTTTCTAGAAAAAAATAATTTATACATACTTGCTGCTTCATCATCTTCATCATTTCCATTTTCGTCCATATTTTTATCCTTGCTTTTCAGATGAATATTTTGTGCTTCGACGAGACCATAATAAGCTCCTTTGGCATTCATCAATGTTTCATGATTTCCTAAAAGCATTTATTATGATCGAAATAGTTATTCTTTTTCTTCTTAGTCTTCATCGATTAGTAGATTTACCTTCTTCAACAACTGATCCTGCATTGAGAACAATAATTTTCGATGCATTTACAATCGTCGATAATCGATGCGCAATAACAATTGTTGTACGTCCTCGTGATGCACGATCAAGAGCATCTTGTACAATGCGTTCACTTTCTCTATCGAGAGCGCTCTATAGGAAAAAATGAAACAAAACAAAAATCAGACTTTATTACCAGTCGAATTCTTCTTACTGTTGCTTCATCAAGTAAAAGAATTCGTGGATTGCGAATGAGTGCGCGGGCAATAGCTACCGGTAATAATTTGAAACAGAATATATATATATATATCAAGTTTTATTCAGCAATCATTCGTACCTATTCGTTGCTTTTGACCCTAGAAAAATAAAGGAATTAGTAGATTCATAAGAAAGAAACTTTGAAGAGAGAACAAAAGTCATACTCCACTCAATTGTGCACCACGTTCACCAACAAGTGTTTCGTATTTTTGTGGTAGATCATTAATAAAATCATGTGCATTCGCCATTTTCGCTGCTTGTTCGATTTCTTCTTGAGTTGCATTTGTTTTTCCGAANCCCCCCCCACTCATTGTTAAATGTACTATAGTAAATGTCTTTTCCAGAGAATTTGCGCGCATGATTGTTCTTCCATAACTTGAGAGCAAAAGTATATAAGAACCTGAGCTTTTGCCATTCGGCACAAGACATTTTAGGATGCTCGAAAAAAACGAATAGAATGTATAAGACAAAGAGGAACCGTATAGATGGAAAAATCCATCGAATAAATAAAGTAACAAGTGAGATGGAATTTCACCCCGGCCTACACGGGTCGAGATTCTGATGAGTCTGTTCACTATGTATTTAGTCGTCGTGAGAGATAGCGTCACTGAAATATCCGCGTCAGTTCCTTGATTGCAGAAGAAAGTCAACAGGCTGATCGGAGTGAGAGGGAAAACGTGTATGAAATTTCATCCAAGTCGTAAGAGATCGCGATTTTACTCACTTTCTAATCAAATGACGCAGTTCAATGCAAATTCGAGAGTGATCGTGTCCAGGGCGGATGTGAGTGAATATGTCAGCTTGAGCTCGGTGAGAAGAGTCCTGTTAAAGATGCCTAATGCACGGTGTCAAAAGCTGTGTGAAACATACATCACGCACGGTGGGGAAAGATTTGTAGCAGAGGTTGCAGGTACGGTGAGAAAAGTCCTGTGGAAGAGGTATCACGTGCGACGAGAAGAGTTCTGTGGAAAACGCCTAACGCTCAGCGGGAACAATTCTCTTGAAAATGCCTGAGGCATGTAGGTAAAAGTTCTGCCCATGAGGTTTCAGGCGTGATGGGAAAAGTCCTGTGAAAGAGGCCTGATGCACGACAGGAAAAGTTCTGTTGCAGAAAGTTCATCCACAGCGGGAACAGTCCTGTAGAAGACGTGTCATGCACGGCAGGAAAAGTCAGGTGGAAGATGCAAAACTTTAACTATATTCCCTTTTCATCGGGTACCTCCGCTAGTTGACTATATGATAGGCAGACAGGTTCGAAGTTTTCACTATGAACACTTATTTTCGATTGTTTTTTATCTTCAATTTAGAATTTCTCTAAAGTAGCCAATTATTTTTAGTAGCACAATGTTTATTTGAAATCTGAATGTAGAAAAAAACTTTATTTTCTTATGAGAGAAAACTCAAAGAAATGGCTTGTGAAAATTATATTCATAAGGATGAGCTATTGTTAATGTTGCTAGACCGATAGATTTTTTCAAATCTTAATAAAAATAAATGCGTTCTATATTGATGATTTAATTAAATTAAATTAAATTAAAAGCATGGAGAACTATGATTGTTGTACCTGAGTTGAATGCTTTAGAAGCATTAGATACATAGTCAATTTGAATCATGAATGAGATACAATTTCAAAAATCAAACTAAAAATACATGATCAGATTTGATTTGAGATGTCCTATTGACATGAAGCCCATAAAACGTTGTCTACTCATTTGATCGGAGTCAACTGTGAAATATCAAGTTATTACAGACATATTGGATGATTAAATTTTAATTTTCGGCTTTGCAAGATTCCCTTTTCGACGCTTAGCAACGAAATATTATAGTTTTTATTTATGTTCAGTCTAATCATAGAGTTCATATGAATTTTGGTCTTTTGGATTCAGTTTTTCAATTTGATCTAAAATATTGTGTTGTTCCATTATTAATACATATAATGATATCATTATTGATCATAAATTTTGTTTCCGTCTTTTTAGACATCACATGAACCAACTGTGAATCCTGAAGAACAACAGATACACTTTAAATCGTGATACGGTGAAAAATATTCAAGCATAACATGTATACCATCAAATCGAAACACCGAATCTTCATCTAAATAAAGATAGCTCGATCATTGTTTTAATTTATTCTTTTTATAGATTAGTTACAGTATATTTTCTGTTGGGTTTTGTTTATTAACTAGTATAGGATTTAATCTGATAATATATTTAATTCATTCTTTAACAATATATTATACATTGAACAGCTAATCCGTATTTCTCATTGATCGTGTATGTTATTCAACTAGCAGTTGGTTTCAAAGAAAAATGTTGTATTGACATTGTTTAAAATAAGTATTAGTCTGAAATTCGTCGAAAATCTTAATTCTCTATCGGTTCATAGATTTGTTTCCATAACTCTGATTATAAATTTGCGTCGAGTCGTTTGCATCGCTTGAAAAATCAAACTGAACTGTTTCATATGTTATAATTCAACAATTAATTATTTTATCTCAAATAAAAGTGAGATTCATTCGCAATTTTAAGTAACAGCAACATATGTAGGAAGTAGAATTCTTTTTTCGTTTGTTATTTTGTTCGTCCTTGTTTAGAAAAAAAGACGCATAACATAAGGTGCTCACGCTCTAATCATACTCAAGTTTTCGTACAGACGAAAATCAACAAAAGTTGTAAGGAATATAATATTAGAATAAATAGCAGTTGTTTGATTTATTTTCTTGTTTACTGTTTGTCTACATTCGTTCAACTTTTACTTGTAGTTTAGTTCAATTTTTCGTTAAGTATCGATCGTTCTATTTCTTATAGACATATTATCTAGTACACGTTGTGTGGAGTCTATCGAAATGATAAAGATTCAAATAATTTTTTTTTAATCGAAAAAATGGCAATACTAGAAAAGTAATTTTTGTAACAAATAACTATGAAATGAATCCACTGGAACGCATGTAACTGTATTAATTCATCATTTTATTACACGCGTGATATTAACACGAAGCGAAAACAAACAGCTCAGGTGAAAGAAAACGACCCGTAAACGGCCTGAAACGGCATAAAAACGATGTAAAACGTTAAAAAACGGCGCCGTTTTCCGTCAGCTCGGAAAACGAAGGGAATAGTGCTAATAGCGATGGCCATTTTCTAGCAAAAAAAACGGTCCGTAAAACGAGCTGACGGATTACGGCAAAATAGGATGAAAATTAATGCCGTTTTATGTCATTTTATAGCCGTTTCAGGCCGTTTCCGATGGCCTTTCAGACGGCAGGATGATCCTCCTGGGAGGTCTTGATAAATTTCTTTGTTTAAATATTCTCACTTCATATTTTCACTTACTCTGTTCAAAGAAGTATGAAAAAAAGAAAAGAAACAAGAATCGATGGTATCGATAATCAAGTTCCATTTCGCCAGTTGTCAATGATCTTTTTGTTATTCATACTCAAGTTTGAAGAAGAAAACAAAAAGATTCATGCAATCAACATTTTGATCAATTTTTTTATTCACGCAGTAAACTCATGTCTTTTTGGAAGTGTATCGAATATACACTGCATACAATGGTGATGTTTTCTTCATTTGTTTTGATTATTTATCAACTTAATACAAACACATATCATTCTCTTGGAATCGAAAGTTACACAAATTAGTGGTAAATGAGACTTATAATCATAAAATGCACTGATAAATATTTATTCCTACTCGTAGCTCAGATTGATAAAAAGTTGATAGTATCAATAATTCAATATCGACTTTTGCTGAAAAAAATTAATTTTTTTCATCCATATGCATTTATTATGTCTAGCTGTAGCGACTTATTCTCTATAGATTGTAAGAGTTTTATCTATGGCATTGTGATGCAAATAAAAACGAAACAATTTTTGAATCCGATGAAACACGATTGGATTATGCTTTTTTCAAAAATGAATACATAAAAGAAAAATATGTAAATTAGAAAATCAGAAGAAATTTTCCTTTTTTTTAGATAGATTTTAGTAAGGATTAATTTGATATAATATTTCGATTCTATATTAGCGTCATTCAAATTTCGTTACGATTACGTAAACCTCGATAAAAACTGCATGAATTCAAATGTACATGCATGATTATTAAAAAAAACACCTATCAATGCACAATATAAATGAAAGTACTTTAAAAAAACCTTCGAGAATTCACTAAAAGAAAAATTTTATTTATCTCAGTGATGATAGAAAAATTGAATCAGGAATTTCTATATCGATACAGTACAGATAATTATTATCAATATCATTCTGAGTCAGAAATCGAATTCAAACTATTCAGATCATAGCATGAGTCATAGTCATAAATAGAATTTCGCAACTACTTCTAACAATAACTGTGATAATAAAACATCTACTCTGTCGATATATGTTTTTATGATGTATTACTCAATTGTGATCAATTCCCAGGAGAATCAGGATACGTCGGAACCGATCGGTTCCGTTGAATTCTGACGACTTCCTAACTAACGGATTCCGGTTCAGATTTCGTCGAACCATTTCCGATCAGTTCCCATCGGTTCCGTCGATTTCCGACGAATTCCGGGTCGAAATTTTGCGGAACTTAACGGAATTTTTCCGACGGAAATCGGACCGGAATCCGTTAGTTAGGAAATCGTCGGAATTCAACGGAGCCGACCAAAACGCAACGGAATCCATAGGATCCGATGCCGGAAACGATCGGATTCACTGGTCTGATTGAATCTCCTGGGTTTCCATCAAATCAAGGGTCATAGATGAAAATATTTCTAAAATATGAAATGAAATATCAACTGAGAAATCATATGCAAATTTCTTATCCGATTACAAACCTAAGATTACGCCTATAAAGAAAATTTCAATACTTAATCGATGACAGAGTTTGCATGAATTTTTATTCAAAATTTGTCTGATGATAAATTGGTAGATATATATTGTTGTTTTTGTAGTGATCAATACTTAATTTTCTTTTTTTGTCTCCGTCTAATTCAACAACAATAATTCACTTTCATAATAAAAAATAACTGCAATTTTGTTTTCTTACCACAACGAAAAAATAGACAATATGCGAGAGAGAGACGAAAGTTGCAAAGAATAATAATCGATAATAATATATGAAACGGCGTTGTTGGAATTATTTTCTCCTCACTCATTTGTTGGCTGAGAAAGATATTCATCAAGGATGAAATTAAGTTAACACATTGCTCCTTCTTTAGAATCAAAACATTTTGATTCATTTCATACGTTTAATACTCTGTCTGTTATCATTATTAGTTGCTGTAGGCATTGAATTGTGAAAGTCGAAAACAACGTTTGTTTTGAATTCATAATACTCTATTGATATTCTCCGATAGTATCATGTTTGTCACTGGATTCAACAATGCATTGCAAATGTACTCTATTTTCATATTTTCACTCACCACACACACACACATACACATACACACAAGAAAAAATCATAATAAAATTCCTTCAGCATATGTTTATTCTTTAACAATGAATTGTTTTCTTTGTCAATACATTTTTTTCTTTCGTCAAAAAATGTCTTCAAAATAGAACTTCTCGAGTGGTTTAATTTCTTAATAAGATTGTGCACCAATAAAATTCACTATTGTTCGTCGCCTCGCATAGAAAATATGTTGGTAATCTTTATATGTAATTAGAAAATCTTAGTTGATATTGCGACTCTTGAATATGATGAAAAACAACGCGAATAGTTTTTTGACATATATCAAACAGATTTTTTTATAATTCTATGCACCGTCAAGATTCAACTAGTCTGAATAAAAATCGATCTGTATGAAACATGAACATGCTTTTACTTCTATTGATCTCTTGATACATAGATTCGTTTTTTGAGAAAAAGTGCACCAAAGTTTGAAGAACCTCTAAAAGGAACTCTCTACATGAATTTGTTTTTGTTCTCTTCACATTATAAATTTAAGATTGAACTGATAAAGAAAACGGTAAGAACTATAATTGGTAATGTGTTGCCTTCGTTCGTGTCAACAGGAGCAATTCACATTCATAATTTAAAAATAGTAATTGAATGAAATCTTAGATTTTTTCCTTCTTACCTAAAAGAGAAAAATAAACAATGAGGTGGACGAGACATCAAATATAATGAGAACAATCTTATACACATTGTTTATGTAAAAAATTTTAAATACGTTTTTGTATACTTTTTTTCTTATCTTTCTGGTTTATATTATTTTCATAAAGATAAAAGTTGTTATTTTTGTTAATAAATGAAGTGAATACATTATTTTTTTGTAATTTGCTTTTTTTCGTATCAAACTTCCTTATGTTGAATATACCAACACAATTAAGTCTGCTATATCAGGTTTATTACTAAAAAATTTAATCTTATACATTTTCTATATTATTCTAGCACCTCTATAAAAATTCTGTTGTCAAAATCCTATCCTACCTATACCTCGCACTCAGGTCGCTACGAAGCCCGGGTATTGCGCGGAAACTTTGTTTAATTTACTGAATTTGTTTTCAACTGCAGCTGTCACATTTTAATAGTGATATTACATATTTATGATTGTCACAAACAACCAAGGTTATAACTTGGTAAATGATATGGATACAATAACATATAAATCTTAAAAAGTTAAAAAAAAAGATTGAAGTCATTCATTGAAAACGAAGTTTCTTATTTGTTGATAAATAAATTCTGTTATAAATTGTATTTTTTTAGTTCTGTAGAAATTTAGCAGCAAATTGATTATCAAGTTAAATACAAGTTTCGTTTAATTAAATCGCATCATTTATTATTTGAATTTGCTCATATCAATTTACTATTTTCTTTAGTGCATAATTTATATAGATGATCAACGAGATAATTAAAAACAAATAAGACACAGCACTTTCTATTTACTCTTCACTTGAAAATATGTTCCCATCACTATTTCTGAGCGAAATAAATGTTTTTCTGTGATGGTCACATAAGAATGATCTTATTTAGTTCATCATACATTTGACATTCGAATTTTACATTTTAATGCTTTTTTATCAGGAACGTGTATTTCAGTATAAATTCAACAATTGTCAACATAAATCAGATTTTAATACTCAATAAAAGCAGCAGGTCGTTAAGAAATAATTCTTTCAAGATAGTTAACTTGTCTGAAAATGAAATGAAGAACTATGAAATTTTTCAACGCAGTCTANACTATACAATAAATACATAAAACGATGATGAAAGTATCAGTTCTCGTATTTAATATTGTATCTTAAATCGACAGTCTAGAATCCGTTGTTTTCATAGTTTGACTCAACTTCATTTTTTCGAATGAATAATTTCTCAAACTCTTATTAACGAATAATATAAATTTATATTCATACTAATATATCAATATGAACTATATGCATAAATCTGCTTCGTATTTTCAAATGAAATGATAATTTTAATAGACTTGCGCATCCNTAATTCTTTCAAGATAGTTAACTTATCTGAAAATGAAATGAAGAACTGTGCAATTTTTCAACGCAGTCTATTCAAAACTATACAATAAATACATAAGACCATGATGAAAATATCAGTTCTCGTATTTAATATTGTATGTTAAATCAACAATCTAGAATCCGTTGTTTTCATTATTTGACTCAACTTCATTTTTTCGAATGAATAATTTCTCAAACTCTTATTAACGAATAATATAACTTTATATTCATACTAAAATATCAATATGAACTATATGCATAAATCTGCTGCGTATTTTCAAATGAAATGATAATTTTAATAGACTTGCGCATCCGACATATCCGACCTCGTCTTATTCAACATATAATTCATGAATATTTGTCTTGTCTATTGAAATTGAAAGAGTCCTTGTTGTGAAAGCCAGATATAAAAGTTTACACGGCCAACATTTCTCATATACGTATGAAATCAAACAATCACGGTTTCTTTTACTCGTCAAAAAACGAAACTTCGAGATGCAAAGGCGATTCGTTTGTTTACTCATACATCAACCTGTATTTTTCTTTTGATCATAGCAACTTCAAATTGAAAGTAAGAGAAAACAATAGAAAAAGGAAGAGAAAAAACCACACGGCGACGAGCGCATATATGAAAAAAATACTGCTAGCTTCTTGAAAATGATATAATTCATTGACTGAAGTAAACAAAACTAAGTGGTAAAAAAACGAGCAATTTCGCCAACGATAAATCCGGTGTGCAAACCATTACAAATATAATAGAAATAGACTGTACTACCTAATACAATTTACTACGTAAGTATATTTTATTTTCAGCATTCTTAGACTAATCAAGTTGAAGACAGCGAAATTTAAGAAATATTCAATGTAAAAATGCTAAATGCCGTGCTGATCAACTTAAATTGTTTATAGACCATATAGAAAAATCATAGTGAACGATTTTTGACCTGAAGATATTGGTTTTCAATAAAGAATTAAGCGTTCATAAGCATATTAAGCCGTTGAGTTTTCTTCTAAACATACACTTGATTTAAGAGATAGATAAAATAAAATACTGAATTTATTGAAAAGAAACTTCACTTCGAAAGGATGAAAACTACTAATCTGTCAATTGATTGTCAAAGCATGTGAAAACTATTTAGTCTTTAGCTAGTATTATCACTAAGGTATTAGTGCTAGAAAAACTAGTTCTAAGTAGGTAGTAGAGAATTGTATTGGGCTATCAACTAGAAAGTGAGTCTTTCTCTGAAGTCATTATCAATTGAGTGCGATGAAGATCTGCAGAATATCAAACAAGCACATTTCAGATTTTAGGAAACTC
>OENM01001461.1:0-32670 GCA_900239745.1 Rotaria magnacalcarata | reverse complement strand
TTTTTATGCTGGAAAGTCATAAAAATGGCTTAGGGAACCGACGGTTTTGGACCGGTTCGCACGACATGGGATGTCAGCTGAAGTCACGAAAGTTAAGACTTTATTGTAGTGTGTGATCAAAGAATATTATATTTCTCAGCTATATTGTTATGGAAAACACAACCCATACATACTTTTTTCCTCATAACAAGACGATTAGAATGACATAAAATTGTAAAAGAAATATTAAAGCTATAGAGACTACATAGTTTTGTAAGGTGACTCAGCTGCGTTTCGCTATGCCTTTCATTTGAAGTAAATAAAGTTCCGAGATATACTATATGAACAACGTCAAAAATGCATCGTTAGATGCAGCTTTTCACGCTGAATCTAATGGACGTGTTTTCAAATGCTTCAGACTAAAAATCAAATAAAAAAAAAACAAAATGTTTTGAAAAAGTCACTATTTTTTCAAAAATGTTGAAAAATCAAGTTTTCTTTGAAAGATTTATATCATTCGAAGAGATACATTTTTTAATACAGATATTCTTATAGAGCTCGACGAGCTCTATCAAACCATATAAAAATATAGCAAAAGAATATTTTGTGCGCTTTTTGAATTTGGTGCACCTAATGATCGACTCAAATCCATCAAACAAGTAGTTGATCCACAAGGCCTATTTTTATTCAAAAACTCTGTCGGCAGTGACGATTAGACATCGGATCTCAATTGCCCGATTATGTCGGCTTCAATCACATTCAATTTAACATGATCACTCATTTTAATGGAATTATTTATTTTAAAAACATCTGTATAAACCAATAAACTCTAAGTTGACGCTTCTTTCTACTTCGATTTCACCCCCCTCACCTATAATAAACAGTCCAACACTGAAATTTGTTTAAGTACGATCAATATCAAACAATAAGTACTGTATTGAATAGTATTCGATAATCTATAAAAATGGTATTTTCTCTCGACATTCTTAATTCTTGATGTTGGTTGGCCAGATATTCTTTTCGACGCAACGAAACGAAACAATACCATTTCCAGTTATTTTGTTGTTGTNTACATTTATTGCCGTGTTGCCAGAAGGGAAAAGGAAGTGCATGCGTACGCCAATTTTCTGTCGTTCAACAAATTGGTAATGTTTTACCCAGTCGTTATTTAATAAAAAAATGAAATGTCAAGTTCTGTTTCTTTTTTCTAGCAACAATTATAAATTTAGTCGATTAATTAACTTGGACATTTCAAAGTGCACATATTCATAAGGAAAAAAGAGTTCGTTGTATTACTCATATTTTTACAGAACGAACATATCACTAGAAAAAAAAACATTAGATGGAAACTTAGACTACTTTGATTCTTTTCTTTCTGTGCTAATATTTACTGAGAAAAAATCTGCAGAAGGAAAGAAAATCTTGCAATCAACCGACAATATGCGGTTCGAAAAGTAAGAAAGATGTTTTTACTCTAGAGATTATATATATATTTGAATTCATTTTTTCTTATGCTACTATGCCTTAATCTATAGTAATATATTTTTTGAACAAATAGAACCTCTTTAGTTCAGGAATAGGCGAGATTAATGAAAGAACCTAATGCATACTCAGTACTGCAATTATACTATTAAGAAATCCTGTGATCGTTGGTTTTAAAATAGAAATAATGTTTTTGAAAGAATTAACACACTAAACCGATCATCTTCTCGAGAAGTTTGTCATGCAAAGCAGTAACAAGATTGTTCAATCTTCGTACCGCTCATCGATAGAATGATGACAAAAAGAATTCTCTGAAATTTAGTCGAAAGTTGAGAGAATCGCACTCGATCACTGTTGTATTCATTATCTCAATGGTAGTCACTGTAAGCACAATATTAACCAAACACTTTTTATGGCTATTTTACACGAACCTTAAGAGCGTCTGAAAACTTCAGTAACAAAGCTTGCATTGGTACAGGTATAACAAGTAAGTATGTGCGTTTAATAAATTTATATGATCGCGAATAATAAAAAGCTTATAGAGAGCAATCATGGACTGAACACTTCATAATACTCTTGTACTCATGAAACATATCTAGTAATAGAACCCGGAAACAATGAATTGTAAAACAACTAACTCGACAGATTTAGCATACTTATTTTGAACTTCGAGTTAGATGTAATAAAATTCTCGTTGGACCAAATACATTAATGAAATCCAATAACATTATATAGAACATTTGCCTAGAGACTAAAACTATTTAGAAAAACGATTGCCAAGTTCTTCTGGTCAACGTTCGTGCCTAGTCTAATGTTTAATTATTGTGAAGTAGCTCNCAAAAAGATACAATGCTATAGATAGAAATATCATGTGTAAAAATGTTGTCATCTATCAACTTCAATTTGCAATAATTAGTACCATACGACGAAGTGATGTTACTGGTATGATATAATATCTATTCCGCTATCCTGTTGTTCTACTAGATCTTTGTCTACTCTTTCATTATTTTGAATTCTATACATATAAAAATTATATTTATATTTGTAGAATTAAATAAAGATAAAGTAACATCGATAGATTTAATAAAATACCAATAAAATAAATACTTGAAAATCTCCTACATACGTATATTTTCTACTTTTATTTTATCTATTTGAAGAACTTAAAAGTTGAATATAAACTGAGATGCTTTCTGGCGCAGTCCAAGAACAAATACCTGAACGATATGTTGATGTCAGGAATTCACAAGCAAGTCTACGTGAACGTATACAAGGTTTTGAAGAGAAACCGTTGGTTTCACTTGAAGCAGCAATTGTACCTCTCATCAATGTTATACAAGATGTTGAAGACATGGTTGCAATAGTCAAAGCCGATTGTCAGACTTCCATAGGTAGCCTATCTTCTGATGAAGCTGCTTCAATAAAGCTCTACACTCTGGAGTGGCCGATTCAACCATCGTTTTACAACAGTTTGAACAAAATTCTTCGATCAGGAACTAGAGATACGATAGAACCTTGGTTTCTTTATCTTAGACTCTTCATTGCTGCTCTCTCAAAGCTTCCGTCGAATGTGGGTCAAACTGTTTATCGTGGAGTCAAACTGGATATAAGTGGAGAATATATGGAAGATAAAACTGATGTATGCTGGCCATTTTCATCATGTTCTTTATCTCTTAATGCTATTGAAAATTTTCTTGGGCAATCAGGTCCTCGAACTCTATTCATTATTGAATGTGATAGTGGGAAAAGTATTAAACAATATTCGATGTATACCAGAGAAGACGAAGTTTTGCTTCCTGTTGGTACATATTTCAAAGTTGTTTCGAATTCTGATCAAAACAATGGAGTCCATATTATAAAACTTAAGGAGATCCAACCACTGGCACCCTTATCGTTTCAGCAGCAAACATTGATGAATCTATTGGGGAAATGCTTGATGTGTTCCCAAGTAGACTTAAGTGAGCATCAATTGCAGGATGAAGACATCGAGTTCGTTGTAAACGAAGTCATTATCCATAAACGATGTACAGAGCTTCATTTACAACGTAATATAATCAAACCAAAGGGTGTGTCGAATATAGCATTAGCATTGGAAAATAATACTACATTACAGAAACTTTGGTTGGATAATAATTTTGTGTCCGACATAGGTGTTGGTGCTTTGGCAAAGGTTCTTTCTAGCAACCACTCGAGTCTTACAATGCTCGGCTTGAATGCGAACGCGATTACTGATGAAGGTGCGAAATATCTTGCTGATATGCTTAAAACCAATACAAAACTGATTTTTCTCAGATTATCGAAAAATGCAATTAGTGATCAAGGAGTTCAGCTCTTGGCCGATGCACTCTCACGTTATAATAAAACTCTCGAATCGATTGATATTTCGTCGAACAAATTTGTAACGGATCGAAGTATCAATTGTATATCTCGGATGATTAAGACGAATGAATCATTGTCATCACTCAATATTTCTGATTGTAGTTTATCCGAAAATGCGAAACAAAACTTTCGAGCTTTGACGCAGTCAAATGATGGTTTTATACTGTTCATATAACTAAAAAAAAGTAGAAAGGACCATTATACTATTGACTTTAGTGAAAACTCTTTAAAGGTCGACTGTTTTCCAATAGATTTTACTCGTTTCTGCCAAGGAACTTTGTTTTTTTTTTGCTGGCGATCAATAGGTCACACTAAATTAAATAGAGTTTAAACAGAGGGTGGCACACTTCATAGTTAATGCGTTTTTCACTAGCTTAAAAGCGTCTATATTGTCTTAGCTTGTTGTTAATACTGAACGATGACTTTATGATAAAGCAGAATACTATATGGCGGAAAAATCTCGTTTGAAAATTTTCTGAGATGTTCATTCATCATCTATTCGGTGTATAAAGATCGGCGCTAACAAATGTTACTTGCAAATATATATCACTATATAAAGATGAACACGCTTCCTAGAAAAAGCTTGAAAACAGCTAACTAGGAATCACGATGGGACTTAAATCAACGATTAGAAACAATATACAAGCCAAGTTCTGCCAAGCGCGTGACAGGCATTTTGTGAATCAATTTTAATAGCGAATACGTAAGTGAAACGAGACGTATAAGACATATGAATAATCATCAGTAGTCATAGGATCGGTTTATCAGTTTACGGAGAAGAAAAATCATCTAAAACCACTCTTTCCATAGTAAACTAAATGTAAAATATATAAGATGACGTTTTTGTAAAATTTTCCTAAGAATTCTCCTTAAAAACAAGTCCATCTCATTGACAAACAATGATTGGATTTTATTTAAAACTAAAGAAACATGGCATGGTTATTTTTGATATCAGTGGATGTGATTATGAAAGTTTTTTTCTGCGAGTTGCAGATCCTATGTTTGGAGCTTATTCGATAAATAATTGATTTTCGTCATAAAGTATAAAATCAATATTCATTAAGGTTTTTCTATTATTATTAATCATTTTTAATTTTAAATACACCCTCGAAGTAGTCAAAACGAGTACTCAATGTTTAAATGTGGCGGATATTAATAAGGTTTTCAAAAATTTTCGATTAACTACTAGCTTATGCCAAAATAACTCAAATTTCACTTTCTATTCTCAATACCAAGGATTACTATATTTTGAGATCATTGCCATAACAATTGTTTATTTCTAATCTTAATTTTTTCTATTATCGCTAGATAAAAAATTGATGTCGACAGAATGCCATAACAATTTTTGACTTAATAAAGGCTTACAAAAACATGGTATAAACATCATGTTGTCACTTGCTTCAAAGCAAAGAAGATACTATTGACTGAGCTTTTCATCTATAATCAAGAGAAAAAGATATAGAAAGAATGTTGCAAGTTATGCACGTACAGGTAGTCACCAATTATTTAATTCAAATTTCGTACAAACTAAAAATGCGGTAGAAAAAAAAAGCATCTAAGTTTGCATTGTAAATTAAACATTACTTCGTGTTATTAGGCATTCAATACATGTCTTTATTAGTCGTCTTCTCAAAATTATTTATTCAATTTCTTTAGATTGACACATCCCAGGTCGTGGCGGTACGGCGGGAAAACGTGGAAAATCGCTGGAAGGTGGAAGTAGTATTCCGGTCGGAAATTCTCGGATCTTTTCTCGGTGGATTCTGGTCGACTTCCAGTGCTATCCGGCAGAAACCGACAGTACATCATCGGGGAAAACTCCGAAATACGGTGATTTTTCGCCTCTTTCCGACCGGTTCCTACAGTATCCGGTGATCGGAACGATCGACCTGGGTATCTAGTATTCACTTTCTTATGCAACATAGCAGTGTTTTAACAAACGAAAAACTAGAGCAACTGATGAAATGTAAATATGTTTACATAATTGGTAAAGTGCTTTTCGATCTAATCCACAAATCAATTCATGAAAGTCTCATGTAAGACTAAGCAGTGGTTATGAAAATTTTGAATACTAACTGTTAGGTTTCAAGAATGATTGATGTATCAATTTACATATTAGTAGTTTGACTTGTCACTTGATGAATTCATAGTTTTTTTTTATTGATAGAGAAAAAACAAGATAGGCTCATTCAACTTATGCAAAAACGAAACTACAAGAGAGAAAATATATGCATCGTTTTTATGATGAAGACATGATGAAAGAAACAAAAATAACATTAAAAGCAACCAATCATTTTATTTTATTTTTTCTATGCATAAACTTTGATACTTTCCCAATATGTCGTTTCAATTAAATTCAATCTGTCTGACGATCGATGTTTTCATCAAATGTCCTTCCGTCAAGGGAAATCTGATAAACATATTTGTTGTGTCAGTAGAATGCATCAGTGATATTGTTCAAAATAAAACAGCATAGGTAAAAACTATAGTTTTAGCAACGAACTTCACTCGTGAAGTTCTTAAAAAATTAAAATCATTCTCTGATTACTTATCTCTCACAATATCGATATGCACATGATTTACATGCCTAGTAGACACAAGACTGGAAATTTTAAGTTCAAAAAAATCATGATCGTTAACTTGTGATTAAACAACCAGTGTTTAGTATATTCTCAATGAAATAGTATCAATTCAGAATAAAAACCAGGCCAATTAAGTAGTTTATTGATTTAGAACACTAAAGCAACTTTTTTGGAAGAATAATGCACTGACATACTGGACGTATTTTTTTCAGAAAATGAAAAAGGTTGTTAGACTTAGTTTCATCGTCTTTTACATGATTAGTATAAAAAAAAAGTGCAAAGTATGATGATCTTTGTTGATCTGATTTCAGTGAAAATCGTTGATGTAAGACAACGTATGTATTGAGAGTTACGACTGAAAATTGTCGGTTATACTTATGAATATGTTCTCGTTACTAGAGATTTTCAAAGTAAAATAAGTATTCGAAAATCTACCTCGCAGAAAAATCTTTCATGATTCATTCTAGTATCAAACATCGATAAAAACAAGATTAATGAGACAATTTTTATTGGAATCGCTTTTATTGAACTGCTATCACGAACAACATTTTAAATCATCAAGTAAAATAATCTAGCGCCTTAAAATTTGTATAATAAATATTCTCTCAGAAGTAAGTATCAAGGTCAAAAATGTCGTGTACAGGTGGATGTCCGTGTGAAGAATTTTCTACCGAATTGAAATCATCCATTTTTTCGTCTGCTATATGCTCTTTATCAGATGGGTGTTTACTAAGCATTTTTGGATTGAATGCAATTGAACCTCTTGGAATAAATGTCGAGGCAAAAACCATAATTGATACCATAGTAAACTGAACACCACCTGTATAGATCAGAGCAGGTCTAATAGTTTTCTGAGCATTATAAACACTGTCGATGTAGATTCCAAGCAACGGATTAGCAATAGCATATAGGATGATGTAGGACGAATAGAGAAATGCCATGACAGCACCAAGTGGGGAAATATGATTGTCATTGGATTCCACATTCGTCAATGATGATTGAATATAGGCACCAAGAGAAACATCACCAGCAGCCCATCCGAATGAGATTGGAATGAATGTGGCAGCCATCATCCAGGCGTATTTGACTTCATTTATTGTAGGATAGAAAAAAGGAATATACCAAACGATCATTAACAATATTGCATCTAAGCGAAGCCAAGGCATTGGCGTACGGACGGTATTAGCGAAAAGAAAAACGGTAAAAGCGCCGATCAATTCACCGAAATTCGAACCACCTACAATGATTTGTGACCACGCAGAATTTTCCATATATCGTTTTGCTACTTGTGGAGCTATACCATTTTCAAGATAACGATGCGAGTAGAGTGCTACAGAGTAACCACTCCAAAGCCAGATGAATCGCCGTTTTGTAAAAATAATTTTTCCTCCAATATAAACTGATTTTCCGAACAGAAGAAATTTATCCAAGATGGATTTAACATAACCTGATTTATCGTTATTTAAATCTTCTTTTTCAGAAGGATGAGAGCTCTTCAGAGAACTTAGAAAAAACCAAATGACCCCACACGCCGTAAAACAAATTGGCGTTATGATAAAGGCATAATTGTTTCCTAGTCGAGGTATCAAACCAAGAGCAGTTGCGAAAGCTCCAGCAGTACCAGATACTTCATAGAAAATATGAACTACTGAATCCATCCGTTGCAATTTTTCTACATCGCCACCAACAATATCTCGTGGAATGATTCGTCGAATCAATTCAACCATTCCATAAACGATTCCAGTGAAACAATAAATTGGAATGATCAAATCTGTATTGTAATGACCATAGTAACTGAAATCATTCGCATGTTTTGGTGTAAAATTTGCTGGCTTTATGTATCCGCCAGTCGCAGCATCTATAATCATTAAACTTGCTGTAAAAATAGCAAAAACGACGATTGATATAGAGAGAATGGTACGTATTGGCCAACGTTTAATTAGTGGTGCTATCAAAATAGAGCCGACACATTGAAATGCTTGATTAAGACCCGAGAGTAAGCCAATTCGTTCAAATGTTCGTGCTGGTGTTTGTGCTTCATAAGCATCTTGATCATATCGATTTGTCGCTAGTGTAACGACCGCTCCATTGAAAGCTTCCAAGCCGAATTTGTACAGCATAATACCAATGATATACACAAGTATATTTCGTTTTTCTTTCGCTGAAAATAGTTTCCATACTTGAGAAAATCCAGTTGGTTTTAATGGCATATTTATCTGGAAATCAATCAGAAGTTTTATTTTCTGAAAAATTTTACAAATAAAATAGTTGCTGTCACTAGAATAACATCGATTTATTTGATGTTTTACTTTTTGAAATTTATGAGTTGATTATTGCATAGAAATAATCTTTCTAAGCTTCCCACGTATTCAAAAAGATGATTAAAAACAACATATTGCTTTGATTGCAGGTCACGAAAAGCACCTGAATTCTTCGCCTCTTCCTGTATATTGATTCACGAAATACCAACTATCTCACTTAATTTCGAAATCGATATCAATTATTTATCTACCAAGTGCTCCAAAAGCTATATCCACTTAAAGCATTAAAACTTGAGAATATTACTATTGTTTTGTCTAATAAGATGTCTAATGATGCTGCTGAAAATTATATTGAGTTTCTAAAAATGGCTAGGCAAGACACTCTTCCATAAATATGATGATGACTATAGTGTTTCACTGAGCGGGATTTATTCCTACGGACGCTCTGGAATAAAGGTAGTTTTTCTTCAAACTAACTAAGTGATCGGTAAAAATACAATATCTGCCAAAAAATAAACATCCTTGATAGTTTAAATGGGAAATTTACTATTAAATGTTTGATCGAATTCAAAACCGCAGTTAAATTGGATAGGTTTTTCATGGAATTTTTTTCAAGCACACATCTTTAAAAAAATATCTTTCCATTTAATCTAAAAATGTACGAAACAAAGTATATTTTTTTAGGATTCGTCCAATTATGCTCTTTTCTCAAATTAAAAAATAAACACTCGATCCAACTTACTTATAGATATAAAATTACACGTATTCTTTTAGTGCAAACGCCTTCTGATACATTCACTCTACTACTTAACTAGCGAACTATTTAATTTATATTTCTAAATGTGATTCAAAGATAAAATTTGATAAACAAAATTGTTTTTGTTATATCGAGCACCGAGTATATCAGCGCATAAACATATTGCTGGCGTAGATAACGTAAGGTGAAAATAATGATAGATAACAATGTTCGCTTCACATTTTGTCAGGTATAATGTTTCTGCTTCGAAGTCCGAACATCATGATAGTTTAACCTATTTATTGCCGAAATTGTAGCTCCGTTATTCAGAATTTCTAGATTGTTGACATGCATATGCTAACAACGAAAGAATGGACACTATTAAATCAATTTGAAGTAAGAATAACACTCATCATGCAACGTCTAATGAAACATACCTATCCCAAAAATTCCGTTGAACTTTTAATTTATTTTAGCTCAGTCCAGGTCGTGGCGGTATAAGGTCAGAAAATCGCTGAAAAACGGAAGCAGTGCTCCGGTGGCGCCCGGTATTTTCCCGCCGGTTCCTACAATATCCTGCGGTCGGAACAATCGACCTGGGTGGGTACTACATACTTACTATAATTTTGAACGGAAGATGTTGTGTATTCAGTCATATCAAAACAGTTTGATTTTAGAAACCTGGCTTTAAGATGTTGCACAGNAATCGTGCTCAATAATAACAGCTTGTTATAAAAATTGAATATATTTTTTATTTTAGAATGAGAACATTCATATTGTCTTCAAATTTTGAAATGAACTATTCTAGCTAACTACTGATTCCAAGCAGGACTGGAACATGGGTCTAGAGGATTTATACAATATATCCTACTCGGACTCACCCGTGAACTCACACTTTATAATTTTTCCTTGTTAACCAAGTATGTACAACTTTGTATATTTATCTATTCATATATATATATATATATATATGATTATTGAATAAACTATGAAACTATTTATTTATCTCTCTACCTATGTATTTATACGTGAAAAGATACCCTGTACGACATAAAAAAATCAAAGTCGCAGAATGCAGAAGACACGGAATAAAAAATGCTATAGATTGGAAAGAAAATAGATGTAAGAAAAAGCTCGTGCTAATGCAAAAGATGAAATAAAAAGATCAGGGCTATGCATGAAAGCTGTTAATATGTTACTTTTATTATATAACAAGACGAAGAAGAGCAATATCGACTCTCTTGGTTGTTTTAGACTTTTCATTCAAGTTGAAAAGAATCGAACTGGAAGAAAGAAGAAGAAGAGTGAAACTCAGACGCGAGCAATTTACATTTCGGATTTGTTTCTTCATTCTCATTTCTATAACTGAATATTAAGAATGTAAATAGATACGAGAATGCTAAACAATTGATTTTGATTCATGTACGTCGATAAATAAAGGTCAATGTGAATGAGAGTCTGAAAGAAAAATAAATCATAAATCGAACGGACGTAATACGATTAAGTAAATTGCGCATTGTATATATATGCTCGATTTGTTTACAACGAATCGTATCAAAGATGACGAAGCAATCTGACCTTGGATTGTACGTTTTTGAAAAAGTAGGAATCTGAATAGGATGAAACATTTTTTTATAAGTACAGAGAAAGGCATAAAAAACGAGAAAAATATTGTGATGTTGGAAATTTCTTGTTTAAATTCAAATAAAATATTGTTTTAAACGTTTTCGGGATCAAATTAACTTGAGCACTAATTTTTTCTCACTATTTCATTATACTTCTGTCTGCCAATAAATGGCATCATTCTGATTATGTTAACTGTCCCAAATTGGTGAACAAAAAACTGTGTTTCAACTTTACTAAAAACGTCACGTTTGGTTATTTTTACTTTTTATAAAAGCAGAGCAATTTAGAAAAAACTATTTTAGCGTTTGAAACCCCAGTCAAAGCACTACCCAAACAGATCTACAAGTGTTTCATTTGGAGAAATAGTATCACAAGAAATTGCATTTTACTAGCGGTCCTGAATAAATAGGAGCTTTTCATGGCATAAATCAAGCACGACCAGTTGCATCAAAAGATGTATGAACGAACTTTTTAACTATCACGGAGTTACGCTTAAACAAGACCATGTACGTACGTGCATGTAATAGAAAACAATAAAAGCTTCTAAAAGGCTTACAAGCATTTGTAAAGACTATCTTACTTTGTTTGAATATCATTTAATTGAGAGTCATTTTTTTTAATTTAGTACGTTTGATAGTGTGAAAAGGAATTGTATTTAAAAGAATGCCCCTGTAAAATATTCGAAGTATATGAAAGAATCGCTAGGTATCGAATCGATTTGTTTAAAAACCTCAAAACTTTGATTAAAAACGCTTTTCTTTAGCAATAGTGCACTTTCTTTTTCATTTTTCATAGGAATTATAGGACGGATCGAACCCCAGCTAACAGATCGTGTGCACGCCATTGGGAAATACGTGTTTTTAAATTTAAAAAAATTAAAAACCTTCGGGAGATTTGTTTTCATAGGTTTATGAAACGATGACAGATGAATTTTTCATTATTTTAAAATTGCAGGAAGGCATCGTTGAGTACACTTAAACATATGTTCTTCGCAAATACAAATGCTGACATCGAAAAAAATGCATTTATCAATACGCTCCTGCACCAGCCTAAGTCACAATGGTTCATGATGTGCAAAGTAAAGCTATTCAAGGACAAAAATTATATATTATCACAATGTGCTGCACAACTACTTTAGCGTGCTAAATGTCCGACTTTCATGCATAATGCAGCTATCCTATAACAAAAACAGAGATGTAGTATCAGGTTCAACAGATCTTCATCTAATTTATGACAATTGGAGATGACATTTTTCATTTTTACTGATATGGATCCATCTAATTCAACAGAGATGCTCACTCTTTTTTCATCGAATGTAAGAAAGTTGAAGATAAATTATATATATTTGTAAAGGAAGAAGCTGTGAAGATATTGATTTTATGCTGCTAGAGTTATATCGAAAGCTACAATGATTCGTAAAAAGCAAAGATACTTGTTGTTTCGTGCGCACCGTTATGGCGTGCTCAGTATGTTTTAAACTGCTACACCCTGAAGAAATCGATGGGTAATAAAGGTTATTGGATTCTTTAATTTTAGCAGAGTCCATGGGAGCTTCACTTTCTCCGTAGAAACTCTCACGCTTTGTTCTAACATTTCGTGCAAGATTTATAATCTGACTGATCAGAGCTCTAATAGAAAATAAAACAGAAGAAAAATACTAGCAGAGAACCTAATAGCATTTTAATACCGTTAGAAAAGTTATACTGGATTTCAAGCGCTCACTGTTTTATTTTCAATCACATTCGATTTCGATAGAAATATACAGAAAAAAAAATGCACCAAAACTATATCAAATCCTTTTGCTTATGCAGTACAATAACGGAGGCTGCAAACCGGTGGACTAATAAGACCCCATACATAAAATGAACCACAATTTGTTACTTGAATCGTATTTGACCAATTACAATTGTTCGAATTCCAAGCATAGCACACCGTTCCACTATTAGAGACATCTGATGCTGGCAGTGAACCTGAATACCAACCAGTACCTTGAGTACCACATTGACTTGAAGCTGGAGCAGATGTTGCTAATTGAGTTCCACCAGCCCCATTAAATCGAACCCAGGTCGTATTTGAGCTGAATAGAGTTCTATCGCATCCACTTCCACCAGTGGCTGTTGTTAAACGTGTCACATCATTGATTGTTGTATAAGATGAGCATTCAGATGGTCCACCATTAGTCGTTGTTGTCGTAGTTGCAGTTGTTGTCGTAGTTGCAGTTGTTGTCGTAGCTGTAGTTGTTGTCGTAGTTGCAGTTGTTGTCGTAGCTGTAGTTGTGGTCGTAGTTGTAGTGGTTGTGCTCGATACTAAAAATAAAAGGAAAGAATATGGGACATGAACTTTTTGAAAAACTAGTTACAGCTGGTTGTTGCGAATGGTCCTGTATAAGTAAGCACAAGGAATAGTGGTACCAAAACTGAAGTCATAATAAGGACTACTACAACAGTAGCAGTAACGGCTATGACTATTTTCGAAGGAGTAGTTATCCTTTTATTAGAAAAAGTACGCATATTATTAAAATTATCATCCCAGAAAGAATCGATTTACTCACGCGACTTTTTTCGGTGCGGAAACGACATTATTTAAATTAACATGGACATGGGGTGATGATGCCTATATGTTTTAGTCGATTGTTAAGTGATTTCGTAAACTAGTTACTCACCAACTTTGGAACAAAGTTCCAATTGGACATTAATGTTATATATTTGAAACAACAAATAATTTCAAAAGTCTCTTTGAATCTCGCTGTTAGCGCATGCCTTCTTATATACTGTTGCTTGAGTTTCAGGTTGATGAAACAATCATTGTTTTTTTTGTTTACTTTAACCACATTCTATTCTTTCTTCTAACTGTCATGTAGTTACTAGAATTAAAATACCGACCAATCTATTTTACTCTCTGTTAGCGAGAAAAATAAGCCCGATTTTTCATGCTGGCTTATTTTTCAACTCTGTAAAATCGAAAATAGATACTGACATCAACATGATTCACAATTATGAATAAGAGAATGAGAGTTCGTATTGATGTGATTAGTGAGTGATTATAGACTTTTTCGTAAGACATGTTCATAATTAAGAACAAAACACCGCTGTACACATTTCTAAGGAACTCCGTGGTTCCATTTTATTACTTTTCTACTTTAAACATTACACTCGAAACAAATAACACAACAAAATTGTAATTGAAAACCTGTGAATAATAATTCATTGCTCTTAGAATCGAAAAGTATGTGCACGTTCTTGTCAATAGTCTGCATTTAATCATCTCTAGAAAGAATGCAACCTTGAATATTCATTTCATCGAAAGACTAATGACTGCAAACTCCTTTGTAAAATCACAAGATTGAACAAGCATTCTGACGTCAGTAAACTCAAACTATAGGATTCATTACCATAATTTATTTGACCCTATTGCAAGCAGAACAAGACAAATGGCTGACTTCAACAGAATTTTTGTAACATCAAATGTTTTGCAACGACCCAGTCAGTTAAAAATAGAGAAAAAACTCGTTTTTATGCGTTGAAATGTGCGCCTTTAACGTTTTGTACCGCGTTTTCGAGCAAAAAACAACGTTTAAACGCTTGAACAACGTATATAAACGCGTTTTTTCCATTTAGAAGACAAAATATCGCGTTTATACGCGTTAGAATGTGCGCTTTTAACGTTTTGCGAAGCGTTTTCAAGCGGAAAAAAACGCTAAAATAATGACGTATAAACGCGTTTTTTTGCTGATCTTTGACTGTCTGGGGAAGAGCACTTCTTGCTATATGAAGTATAATTACAAGTATCTTGCCGATGGACCATAGAAAAAAAGAAATGACTTAGGATAGATTTAGTTTCTATTCGAATTGATGATGAACATGCTCATCTTAATAATTTGAAACTTGGTAATAATAGACATTTTACAAAAGATTGTTTGCAGTACAGTATAGAAACTGGTATAAGAAGATTAAATAAAAATATGAAGCCAATCAAACAGGTCAGTTTCATCTTATTAAGCAAACAGTTTTCAACTTCATTTAGATTTTAGTTAAAGCTCTTGATTTTTTCGTTGTGAACGGTTAGCAATACGAAAGCAACTATATGGAATGTTAAAGAAGAACAGCACAACCACTCTAAAACATCTATGGAAAGAAAATACTTACATGTCGAAGTTTTCCTCTGTCTTTTTTGATAAAATTCTCTTTTTATGCTTATCTTAAGAAAGTAACGTTATCTTCTGTACGACAAGTTTCAATTTATTTCAGTTTTAAATGCTCATAGCAATAGAGCAGGTATCTTATCTCTGATGTCGTCGCCCTGAAATTTACTAATATTTTTTTCCTTTGATAACAGTTGATCCTCGCTACGTGATACTTGGAGTGATGATCAACAGTAGTATTTGATTAAGTGATCTCTACGCAAGAGAAAAATTTGGATTGACTTGTATTACTAACCAAAAGATATTAATTAATCTGAATTCAAGTGTACAGAATAATTTCATATTTTTGTATTGAAGTGTTCTTTATGAGACACCCTCTATACGAAGAAAGCGTATAGAAGTAAGCACTAAAATAGAAAACTTTGAAAGTCTCTGATTTTTCTACACAATGGACATCAATTTATAAAATACAACATTTACTTTTCTTTTATTACGAAATTGATTTTTATGAATGATTTTTCATTGTTGGTTCAAGACTGTGTTCTATACTGCTTTGCAGTCACTATGGGGTGTGGGTGTTGGTGTGGATAAAGAGAGGAATGACACCTATACCCACACCCTCACCCACACTCACACCCCTGTTCATACCTAATTACTAAAAACATTCTTTTTTTTCTGTTTTTCTTGTAATTACAATAGTTTTCATTTTGTCAAACACTTGAGACATTCTCTTCTCCTAATCTCAACAGTAATATACTTGTTTTTTCTTCATTTGCATATTCTTTTCACCTCTTTCTATTATCAAAACTATTCTGTTTGCTCGCATAATGAACTTGACATTATGCTTTGACACAGGAATATTTTCTACATAGGGTATCGTATTTTAACTAGTCAAATCTATTTTTTATTCTCCTTAAAATATTAGTTATCGACTTTTCTCGTAAGTTTTTCAAAGTTGTTGACCTAACAAGCATGAAATAAGTCTGCATAGATAAACTGATCTATATTTGAAGGTGTGCACTTATATATCCGCATTGCATATCGCCACTAAACATAATGAGAATGTCAGTTTTCCAAAGAGGCGGAGTTGATCTTAAGTGACGATGAAGTCTTATTTACAGTTGAATAAATAATTTTAAAGTAAGATTTAATTACAGATCAATTAGGTACAAAATTAGCCATGACGTCGTTAGTTTCTATGAATCGATTTTTTTCTGCTCTATGTTGGTCCATTCATCATAACTGTGGGACTTGTTGGCAGTACGATGCAGCTATTCGTTTTGACAACTGCACTATATTATCGGTGGACTTCATGTATATTCTACTTTATTATTGACTTACCTTACTAGGCCTTACTCCGTACGGTATTTATAATGCTTAGGCGCATATGACGATTGATGTTGAGAAGAATGCTGATCTAAAAGCGACAGAAACATTGACTTGTAACATTATTTATTTTTTTACCTCAATTGCTTATGTAGTAAGTACTTGGTGAAGTAAGTTGATCGTCTTGATTTTCAACGTTGACTTTTGTTTTAGGAACGATTCTATATTTTCATGTTTGCATCACGTCGCTTTCGTCATACTGTGAAAGAGCGAATTCTTTGGTGGCTAAAAGAGGGACGCATTGTTCCATTAATCGGATAACGTCCAAGCTTGTTTTTCATAATCTTATATCTATATAAGAACATTTATTTATTCATCACTGGTAAAATATTCTATGAACACTTGACAGATCTTGTCGTTTTAATCATCTTGACCTTGACATCGAATGAGTGCTTACCTAAAAGCGCTATATAAGACACAAAACTTATTAGATCATTTATGAGAGTATGTGCCTTTAGCTTCTATTCATGTGTATGCTGAAAATCTTCTGGTGCTGGTGTTTGACGTTTTCTTTGATGTGTGCGTTTTCGTGAATTTTTTAAATGCTTGATGGAATAAATCATTGATGTGAGTTGGAACTATTCTTTTGTTCAACCTGGCATAACATACAGTTGAATAGGAAATTGACGTTAGAAAGGTTTCAACAGATGTCTAAGCAATAAAAGAATAATATATTTTTACGCTCATGTCGCTACTCGTTTGTACACATCGTGTGAAATCATACTTCATTGTTATGTTCACTATTGATGAACAGCGAAAGAAAAGAAAACATGAAATAATCATATAGACACTGGCAAAAGTTTTACAGGTTATTCGTATTCAAAGATATGCGCAAATAGAAAAGATAATAGTACAGTTGCCATGAAGAAGTCTACTAATACATCCTGAACCAGCGTTACTAAGCATACGGTTTTCGACAGTTATTTTTCGAAATTAGTACCATTTTTATTTTCGACCAAAGGAGAAACAGCAAAGTTTGAAGTTGAATGAATGATTTTGATGATAAACAGCAAGATACGTGACATTCGAAGTTATCTCAGCATTTCTTCTTCTAAATCTAGACATTATGATGATCAACCTGTGTTCAATAATGATGAGCGACCCCTCTTCTTGAAAACTACGTATATAATGTCACTATTTTAAATTTTACGCCATCTTTTCCACCTTCTGTTTTAGGTACGATGCATGTCTCTGATAGAAAATACCTAAAATGTCTCCACAATTCAGTTAAATGAATGAAGATAGTAGCTATCAAACATCTTTTTCTCTCTTTGCCATTGTGTTCACCAGTGTGACAGATAAAAGTCTTCAAAATAATCATCAACTGGAACGCCTAATTTTACAACTCAGTCAATAATATTTATGATGCCACCGGATGTTGTAAAATTAATTTCTAAGAGAACATTTTTCTATTTTCTTACACACTGCGAAAAATGATCAAGATCTATTTTATTCTCCTTTCATGCTTGAGTAAATGATTATAGACAAAAAAAGACAACCATATATATTTAAACAAACCACATAGTATCTTGTATATTATTATTGAGTATCATCACTTTTGTCTTGACATCTTCCAGTGTAATTGTTTCCGATGTACTTTCGTCATCGTCACTAGAGCAAGACAAGAAAATAAAAACTACTACGTAGTAGTATATTATAAAAATTATTCTTTACATTCCGCAGTTTCGTCATCATTGTCATTACATTTTTATGGAGTTGAAGCATCTTGAGGGTGGGTGTGTGGGTGATGGGAGAAAACACACACGGAGTGGCACCCAGACCCCACACCCACACCCACACTCTCAGGTGCACAATAAAGTCTATGGTTACTGCTTGCAGGATTTGCTTTCATGGGTCTGAACAAATATATTGATGAATGCGGTTGTGTATCGTGAAAAAGAAAGTCACGACAAGTTCCGTTCTTTCACAAGGAACTCGTCAGATAATTTTGGAATTTGTTTTCTAATTGTGTTTAATTGTCTGTAATTGATTGTGCATGTTTTATTTAAAACTTTTTTTTACTGATTATACAAGTTTTATTTCAGAGTTTATTGATTCGCTTATTTTGCTTCCTATAATGTAAATGCAGAGCCCTGATGAGTGATTTATTGTTTAAATAAATAACACGAAACGCGTCGGCATAATTAACTCTGCATTTCATTTTTTATTCGTTTATTTTGAATTTTTCGACGAAGTAGATTGCAGACAGGCAAAAGTTGAGACTAGTTGATTACATTTGTCTTTTCTTCAAAAGATAGATCGCTCTGTTGTCAGCTGATTTACCGATCGTGCTAGATGGAAATAATACTGATTGCGAATCGATTTGGCTTCGAATCGAGCGACATATGAGTTAAAATACAAGTCAAACGATTGGTTTTAAACCACTCTGTTCGCAAAGTGACGTAATCACAAATGCATTCTCAATTAATCAACGAGGTACCTAACACTTATTTCCGCATTTTATTTCCTATTCGACATAGCTCGAGCTTGGTGAAAAGCCACAAATAGCTTCATTGAAAAATGTTGGCCATTATCCACATGAAGATGAGATTCTTTTCTCAAATTTGAACAGATATTATGAAACATTTATGTACTTACGCAAGCCTAGCGGATAAGTTTTCATATACTCGATGCATATCTCTCAATTGTATATATCAAATAAAAAAATCCAGAGAATAAAAGTAGGGAAAAAATTCAGTTTTGTACTTAAATCTTGATTATACACTCGGTAAGAGTTCACCTATCATATCCATGAATAATTGTTTGACATTAGTCGAATCCTTCGCCGATGTTTCCACATAGGGAGTGTTTAACGAGTCAGCGAGTTCCTAATAAACAGCATCAAATAGATAATCAAGTTAACTATATTTTCGAACTCTACATACTTTTCCTTTTGCATAATCAACAATTCTCTGCGATGTCAAATCACGCTTATTTCCGACTAAAAGCTTTTTAACGTTTTGGTTTGCATTTTCTTTGATTAAATTGAACCACATTTCGATTTTTTGAAACGATTCCTTGAGAACAAAAGAATAATCTCCGATGAAACGGAATTACATTCAAATCACTTACAAGACTTGTAATATCATAAACTACGATGAAACCATGTGAACCTCGATAATAAGCATCTGAAAGAAATACGGAATTAAAAACTTCTAAAGAAATAGCAAACGTACTACTTGTAATAATTCGAAACCTTTCTTGGCCAGCTGTATCCCACTAGAAACAAAAAATAATATTCAAAATTAGAATCGCATGACTATCTACTTACAATCTGCAATTTCACTTTTTTCCCATGATAATCAATCGTCCGAATTTTCTACAAGAGTTTTAAAGAATAAATCACGCATTATCCGAGAGCGAGACTTACAAAATCAACTCCGATCGTTGTGAGAAAAGCTTCACTGAAGGTATCATCCTAGATAAAACGATCGGTGAATACAAAAAGAACTACATTAAAAACTAAATTACAGCAAAGCGTAACAACAATGCCGATTTGCCTACACCAGAGTCTCCAATCAACAAAATTTTTAACAAATAATCACTAAAATATATTGTCTATGAGAAAGAAATCATCTCATTATGAACTTACTATTCGGAATTGTCCGATTTTGTACTGACAAAAGATTTGTTTTCAGACTTTTGATTGGCAGGCGATGTCTGTACTATTGATGATACAAGTCGAGGCAATGGATTTGTTTTTGTCGCTAATATTTCAGAAGCAAAGCTACTGATCGCTTGCTCAACATTGATTGCATTCTTTGCTGATGTTTCCATATATGATAATCCTGACAATTCAGCGAGTTCCTTAATTGCGTCGTGATCGATAACTCTGCGTGATACTAAATCGCATTTGTTACCAATTAATAACTTCTTGACACTAGTCGATGCATGCTGCTCAATATTCTGCAACCACATTTTGATATTTTCAAACGATGGCTTAATAACAAGTATTTAATATCAGGCGAGATAGAGAGAGAATATAGTAATCGTTCAAATAACATACTCTGTCGGTCACGTCAAACATCAGGATAATAGCATCGGCTCCTCGATAGTAATTATCTGGAAAATCAACGTATTCATATTATTCAATTGCAAGCAATGAAAAAAAATTACTTGTAATAGTTCGAAATTGTTCTTGACCAGCCGTATCCCACTAGAAAAATCGTACACACATTTCTTGGTGATATTCATTGGAGACGTATATTTACAAAGGATATTTTAGTTGTTTTTCCATCAACTTGTATTGTACGACATGCCTGAAATCATTTCAGATGATGATTCATACGATTATATTTCCGAACGAAAAACGTACGAAATCAATTCCAATGGTTGGAATAAAGCTTTCATTGAAGGTATTATTCTAAATAGAATAACGATAGCTTCGAAGACAAACGCATGGAAAGTTATTTACCGCATAACGTGAGAGTAACGACGATTTGCCAACAGCAGAATCTCCGATGATGACCAATTTTAGCAAATAGTTCCTAGAAATACTTCGTTTTGTTTTATTCTGTGAGTGCCATGATAAATCCCTTACGGTTCCTTTGTAGCCGAAGCTGTGTTTTTAACTGTTTTACTTTCCCATTGCTGACCGAGAGTTAGCGGAAGAGTCGACATAAACTCATTTCCCATGATCTCGAATGCCTGCTCGATATTAGCCGAACTCTTCGCCGATACTTCGACGTATGGAATGTGTAGTGAATCGGCGAATTTCTAAGAAAACAGCTTGTTGAATTTCTATGAAAGTGATTCAACATACTTGAACAGCAGTCTGATCAACAACTCTGCTGGATGTTAAATCACATTTGTTACCGACTAATAACTTCTTTGCGTTTTCATTTGCATTTCGATCGATTGAATCTAACCACGCTTTAATGTTCTCAAACGATTGCTGAAGAAGAAGAAGCATGAGACAATGAAAAAGCAACAGAGCTAAACGCAAATGACTTACAGCGTTTGTAACATCATAAACTATGATGAAGCCTTGTGCACCTCGATAATGACTACTCATAATAGTCCGAAATCTTTCTTGCCCAGCTGTATCCCACTAAAGAAACACACTCTATCATTCACATTACCAAAATAGACTTACTATTTGAAGTTTAATTGTTATTCCATTCCGCTCGATTTTGGAAATTTTCTGCATAAATTTTATATATTAAATCATGATAGAGTAAAAAACTTACAAAGTCAACACCGATCGTAGCAAGGTAGCTTTCATCGAAGGTATTATCCTACATTGGAAATCTCGAAAGTTTTTGAGAAAAAAATATTTCGAAATATATCTACAGCAAAGCGCGACAGGATCGATGACTTGCCGACCCCAGCATCGCCCACGACGATTAGTTTACATAGATAATCGCTAAAATATTTCTCTATGACAGTCGAAAAATCATATTATCATAACTGACTTACTAATTCTGTTTGACCGGTGTAGGAGTTTCCACTGGCTTAGATTCTGGTGGCGATTCTGCTTGTTGAAGAGTAGACATAATTTCGGTAGCAATAGCTTGAAACACTTGTTCAACATTAATCGAATTTTTCGCCGATGTTTCTATATATTTTACACCAGCCGATTCAACGAATTTCTAACAAACTCAACAAGACAAATTCAGCGAATTTATCACTCAATTTTCTACGTACTTGGATGGTTTCAGCAGCGATAACTCTTTCATGTATCAAATCGCATTTGTTACCAACTATTACAACGCTTGTAGCGTCTAGTCGATGTCGATCGAATTCCTCACCCCACTTAAGAATGTTCTCCAAGGATTGCTATAGAAATAACCCGGCATATTGAGTGAAACGATATTACGCATATAGCATACCTCATTCGTAAGATCAATGATTGCTATAACACCATGAGTACCTTCATAGTATCTACCTAAAAAGAAGAAAACGTATTTCACTAAAGTTTCTAACTAAATTTTACTTTGAAGTGTTCCAAATTTTTCTTCGCCAGCTGTATCCCACTAGACAGAAAATAAAATTGTACACCTACGAAATAAGCATACTTACCATCTGTAGCATGACTTTTCTCCCGTTTATTTCTATCGTTCGACATTTCTATGGGAATTCGAGAAAAACGTTGCGTTTCATTGTCGTTCTCGAAAGAAAAACTTACAAAATCAACGCCGAGAGTTGTTATGGAATTTTCACTGAATGTGTCATCCTATAAAGAAGCACATTGATAGTTTGAGATAGACAAATAGTGTAAAATATCTACGACAAAACGCAACAGCAGCGACGTCTTTCCAACATTGTAATCTCCGACCATAATTATTTTAAATAGATGATAGCTAAAATGTATGCATATAATCGTTAAATAATGTTATTGTAAAACGAATTACTATTCAGGTGTATCTGTTGCTGTATCTAGAATTGGTTCTTGTTGAGCGGTCTTCTCCGATGACGCTTCTTCAGGAATCGACATAATCTGAGTCAGCAGAATGTTAAACGCTTCTTCGACATTCATTGATCCCTTCGCTGATGTTTCCACGTATGGAATATTCAAGGAATCAGCGAATTTCTAAATAAAATAGCTCGACATATTTACGTTGAAGATCTTTCACATACTTGCGCTGTTTCACGACCAACGACTCTGTCATAGATCAAATCATATTTATTGCCGACTAATATCTTTTTTACACTTTTGTCTAAATGTTGATTGAGTTCTTCCAACCACACTTTGAGATTATCGAATGACTCCTGAAATAGAATGACTTGTGAAGAAGAAATGATCTTTCAAATTGCATACAGCTTTCGTAACATCAAAAACAATGATGACAGCTTGTGCGCCACGATAGTCAGAGTCTGAAAATACGAAATAATTTTATGTTAACGCAGAATTCAGAAAAAAATACTTGTAACGCTTCGATATCGTTCTTGAAATGCTGTATCACACTGAAATATTTAGATTGAATAATTTTCTCTATTGTAATACAAATTTTAATTCTTTACAATTTGTAATTTCAATGTTTTCCCATTAATTGTGACAGACTTCGTTGTCTGAATATACAATATAAATATTCATACTCGTGGCAATCAGCAAAATAAAAGCAGACACTCACAAATTCAACTCCAATTGTTGGATGAAAACTCTCATCGAATATATCAAGCTTAAAAAATGGAAGCTATAAATTATCTCATAAGAAAATAGACATGACTAACAGTGAAACGCTTTAAAAGACTTGTTTTACCAACGCCTGAATCACCGATGAGTAACATTTTAGCATATCGGCCACTAAAATGAATAGAGAGTTTGTGTGCACACGAAATAACCACTCACTTGTCACTAGTTGCCATTTGGAATCTTCATTCTACTTTGTCTAGAAATTTTCAATGTGATTTTATTGTCGCTTGACGAATGCCACGCAGTCATATACGCTATGACTCAACGTTTACGTGTTAGTATGCACCGCAGATGAAGGAACGCAAAAAAAACAGCCGCGTGTAAATTGCAAAACTGAAGGCTTGTTTTTGTGTATGATCGGTAGAGAACAAGAAATTTTCTGAGGACAATCGCTTGTGATGAGGAAAACTTAAACTAAGTCATGCGATTCGGAATAAAAAGAACAAGAAAACGACCACTTGTGAGAAAGCAAAGAAAAACATATAGGTATATGATGTCAAGCAACATTAACTAGGCATACAATTCATCAGCTAATGTAAAAACTTAGTTCAATGTTAAAGGCGGAGAACTTAATGGATTTCTGGTGTGCTTGAATAGAATTCTATTTAAATGACAAAAAAGAAACATCATGTGAAGTGAAATATAGAAAACAAATATTTGAGACCAATATAATGACGTTTTTTTTATGATGAACAAATGCCATTTGAAGATTTCTCGGACTTTCTTTGTCCACCAAGTACTATATGAGTGTTTTCCTGGGATTTTTCCTGTAAGATCTCACTTAATACATTCTTAAACAATTGATCAATATTAGTCCAATTTATCACCGATGTTTCTATATGCAAGATCCTTGATGAACTTGCGAACTCTTAATAAACAATACACAATATTAGCTAAATCTTTTTCTTTTGTATATTTTAGCTTATGCTTGATTAATGAGTCGTGCCAATGACAAATCACATTTATCTCCAACTAAAAATGTATTGACATTTTCATTTGCATATCGATTGATTTCACCCAACCACATTTTGACGTTTTCAAACGCTCCTATGAAATTACCAATGAAAAACACCAACAATATTTGAATCTCTTGCCGAATTGGTTACGTCTTAAACAATGATGATATCATGAGCACCTCGATAGTAACTACCTGAACACGAAAACATTCGACTTCGGAAAACCAAAAACTACCAATATGATATTATTTACAATAGTTTGAAATCTTTTTTGACCAGCTGTATCTCACTGGAAATCACAAATCATTCAAAATTATCATCATAGAACTCGATTTACAATCACCAATTTTATTGTTTTTACATTATGATTCGTCATCCGAGTTCTCTACAAAATACACAATCAAAACGATTCTCTTCTCGAATAGGAAACTTACAAAATCAGCACCAATCGTTCCAATGTAGCTATCTTGAGGGTGTGGGTGTGTCTTCTCCCATCACCCACACCCAGCTATTTGATCAAGATCGACAAAGATTATATTGCATTTTAGTTGAATGATTGTGAAGAAAAATCTCTCTTCGCTTATGTTAATATATATTTAACAATTCTTTCTATCGATTATTTTTCTTTTCTCAACTTTATTTAATGAAAATAAATGTTTATTATAGAGTTTTGCTCAATAAAAACTCCTGAAATAATTCTTGTTCAAGATAATAATACATTATTAATTAGAATCGAAGCATGCCTGATGTTTAACGAAAAAAATCTATTATATATCGTATATTAATCAAACTGCAAAAATGGAATCCTTGATGATAGACGGTCTTCACGAAGTTAACTGAACCATTGATACAACACCACTCTGTAGTGATGCTGTTTGCTATCGTCCTACCGCTCTTCATGTGTTAAGCATTCTCGTCTTAAATGTTCAGCTTCCAATTTTGACAGTATTTTATTACTTCTCTGTTATCCTGACTAATCTGAACAGACTAAGAAAAAGGAAAAACGGACTAGACATGACGAGTTTTGTTGGATGCTATGGACTACTCCAAGCGCAGCTATTGGACACTCCTTGTAGAAGCGACGAGCCGCGACGGGTATTCTGAGAATTTCAGACTAATCAAAGTTACTTGATTCCCGCAGGTTTCTAACTGACTAGAGCATGGACAGATGTCACTCTAGTACTCGGACTGAATAAACTGACGTTATAGCCTATCCTAGTGTCATACATTACCGTCATGATGCCCGTCAGCTATCAAATAATGACGGGTCAGACGTTCAAATCCACTTGTTGTCTTACTTTTTTATCTCCTGACTTGTCTGGATTGGGCTAACGGACAAAACGGACTACGCACGACTACGTTCAAGGACATTCGGGACTAGTCCAGGCGTGTTTTGAAGGGCCTTTTCCCAAAAGATGACTAGTCATAATTGATTTGCAAGACGTTTCAAAACAGGTCTGACGGGAGTGGCGGAGCCAGAATTTTGGGCTAGGGGGGCTGAGCCCCCGAAAAAAATCTTCGTAAATTTTTTGAGAATTTGAAAGTCATTTTGGATTTTTTGGGGAATTTGAAGGTTTTTCTAGATTCTCGCGGAAATTTTTGAGTTTCATAGCTGGCAACACTGGTTAAAACATGAAATTGCAAACATTATTACATATTTATATTAAAAAAAATGCATTTTCTAAAATCTCGCTAGGGAGCTCAGCCCCCTAGTCCTCTCCCCCCTGGTTCCGCCACTGCCTGACCGGTGTTGCGGACATTCCGGACTAGTCGTGGTGGTCTTCTTCCTTGATTTTTTACTTACATGTGTAGTTATTATATTACTCTATTTATACAGTTACGTTTGCATACTTAAAGAGTTTTGTCATTCGCTATAAATCAAATTAGTAGAGAATGGTATTGGATATTCCCCACAGAATAGAAAACATCGTGCCAAAAACATTGAAACTTGATTGTGTTGATAAACTATGTATTATGATACGTGCACAACAGTCGACCATAACAAGAATGTTTGTGACGCCATGTTTTTCTTATTGTGTGGAGAATATCCTATGACGTTTTCTACCAATTTGATTTGTAACTAATGTTTTCCCTTCCCAAATTTGTTTTCATTTATCTTATCTATTTTTATTTTGTTAAGAACGAAGATGACAGTGACATATTCCTCCACCCAACAGGACAACATTAGGTGAAAAACATTCCTGTTGTTGTGGGTTATTTCCCACATATCAGAATAGATAGTCTGTCAACATAATGAAGCTTCACTTTGTTGACAGACTATGTATTCTGATATGATGGAAATAACCAACTGCAACATGGATGTTTTTGATGCTATGTTGTTTTTGTTTGGTGTGGAATAACCCACGGCATTTTCTACTAATTCGACTAGTAGCAAATTTTTCTTCTTTCTTAATTTACTCGCATTTATTTTATTTCGTTTGATCTTAGTAAGAACGCAAGTGACTGTAACATATGATACATGAAAAAAACGTTTTCCTATCCATAAGTGATAAGTAGTGCTATTGCCAATGGGAAAAAAACTGTTCGACATTCGCATCCACTCCGAATGATTTAGCGTTTGCCTGTATCCGGGCGAAGGACTGAAGATAGGAGCCAAAGGTCCTCGGTTAACGTTCAATCGCTAGGAACGGAAGAAAACTATACTAACACTTTCGGCCATTCGAGTGGTTCGAAATCAGCTTTTACCCTCTTGGCTATTACTGTATTACTGTGTTAAATGACATTGCATGTAAGGAGATGTTTTCTTCCACCTCTTGGTATATAGAACAAACATAGTTATGTATTATTAGAGAAGAGTATGACAGTATTTCTTCTATCTCTTCCTTGCGATGGACATGCATGCTTCAATTAAGAAAGGAAGTATCTTTCAGAAGTAAACGAGCCATCAAGATAACAAAAACAATGTCAGCTTTGTAAGGGAAGCTTCCTTTCTGCTTAAAATTATAAATATGTATTCAGATATGCCCGTTGCTTACACTTCTGTAAGATAGAAACACATAAGCGATGTATCTTCAACTCTATGTTATTTTTATCATCTACGCTATTTCAAAAAATAGAATTCATACACAAGACTTTTTTCAAGCGCAGTTATCACCATCAACTCTCACATCAGTACCATATTTAGATGGTGAAGTAACTGTCTACGAGCATTTACAAAATCGATCACGTCTTTATGTACCACCATTGGCTGTACTATATCTCAATCAGACAGAGGTCTTATATAATCGTCTAAATAAAAAATATCTGTTACGCCTTTCGTTAATACTTTATACAAATGAATTACGTACAACAATTTTACAATATGTATCAAACACACGCGATCGATGCAGTCCTCCAAAGGAAATATGTGATATAAAAATGGTGCCAACTGAACGCTATCGAGTTGTATGGACACGTACAAATGAATTCTCATCAGATTATAAAGTCGATACAAGTTGGCAATCGAACACAGCACTTCTAAATAAAGTTGATGTGCATATTGAATGCACTACAAATCAAACATGTTACGATTTATTAATCGATATTTTAGCAAAGCCTGTTATATTGAATGGCTTGGAATTGGAATATACTACACAGAATGAGAAAAAATCACGCAAGACAGTTACAATCACCGGTCAGCATGTTATGAAAACAAATATGTATTCACAACTGAAGCAATTACCATCATCAACTGCTGCGAACCATATGCGTTATCTACTTGTTGATGATATGAATCAACTTGTAACTGAAATATTGACAACAATGGAATTAGAAGAAATAACAGATTCAGATTATATTACACACGATGATCAAAAAACATTGGCAGACCTGTTGAGACAACGTCTATCGTTAAGTATTGAAACATTACATGGTCATACGGAACGACAATGGAATTCAGTCTATTGGAATTCGGATAATATACGTCCAGATCGAATTGTCCATTTATTAAATGATGAATTGCAACAGTCACAGAATAAAACTAGCCTTGGAAATAAAAATGAGGCGTTTACTCAGCACCAAGAAAATCAACAACTTATTGGTCAGAATCGTTCATATGACAGTCATGATAATTCAGAAAACGAAGTCCGTAGTAATCAAAATAAAGTTGAAAGCTTCATTGAGCGTGCTGGTAGTAATTCAACAGGGCAAAAAATTGTTGATCAAAACGGTAGTGATCAATCGCAAGCTAATGCTGTTGGCCAAAGTCAATCGAACAGTTTTCATCGGGACCGTTCATTTGGTGGCAGTTATAGTGCTAACGCCAACGTTCTTGGTATAGCGGGTGGTGGTTTCTCAGCTGGGTTTCAAGAAACAAAGATCGATGCTGGTTCTAACTCTGGTTCAAATTATGGTAGTAATGAGTGGCGTAAAGCGTTAAGTAAATACACGGATCGTTCACATGATAACAGTCATGGGTGGAAAGATACACAAGCAACTAATAATGATCTATCGTCATATAAGGAGAGTGCATGGCGTCGCGCAGCAACTCAAGATCGCCAAGAAGCACACGATGATGCGAGAGCACAAAATGATGCCCAATCATTTCAAGAATTAATACAGAAAAATTTCGACTACTATGCAAATAATCGCCAATTTATTGAGTTCACTGGTGAAAAATACATTGTTAAACCTGTCAAAGCATACAAGATGAATTTAGCTACATTTCATGAGAACACAAAATTTGTTCACAAGACCATTGTTGTATCACATATCGATTTGACACATGCCGTACCATTTCGGATTCTGTCATCATCATCAGATGCAATGCTAGCAAGGGTACCAGTTATCGATAACTATACAAACGTGTTTGAGTCAAAATTAGATGAACTGAATCAAACACATAGCCTGGGAAAACTCGCAATGGCTCATATGAACATGTCATTTATAACGATTGAAAATAATTTCAAAAATTTAACGGCACAAAGAACCAGTCAGTTTATTGAACTTAAAAACAATGTCGNTACTACGGACTTCGTTTTCTGAATTATCATGACTGTCATATGAACGATTCTGACCAATAAGTTGTTGATTTTCTTGGTGCTGAGTAAACGCCTCATTTTTATTTCCAAGGCTAGTTTTATTCTGTGACTGTTGCAATTCATCATTTAATAAATGGACAATTCGATCTGGACGTATATTATCCGAATTCCAATAGACTGAATTCCATTGTCGTTCCGTATGACCATGTAATGTTTCAATACTTAACGATAGACGTTGTCTCAACAGGTCTGCCAATGTTTTTTGATCATCGTGTGTAATATAATCTGAATCTGTTATTTCTTCTAATTCCATTGTTGTCAATATTTCAGTTACAAGTTGATTCATATCATCAACAAGTAGATAACGCATATGGTTCGCAGCAGTTGATGATGGTAATTGCTTCAGTTGTGAATACATATTTGTTTTCATAACATGCTGACCGGTGATTGTAACTGTCTTGCGTGATTTTTTCTCATTCTGTGTAGTATATTCCAATTCCAAGCCATTCAATATAACAGGCTTTGCTAAAATATCGATTAATAAATCGTAACATGTTTGATTTGTAGTGCATTCAATATGCACATCAACTTTATTTAGAAGTGCTGTGTTCGATTGCCAACTTGTATGGTATCGTTCAAAAACGATGCCATCGCTGGGGAGGAGTGAAGTATCGCGGAAAAGTGGCAAAGTATGACAAGAAGGAGTTGGGCACCGAATGATGCCGTCATGATTGCCAAAAATAGCAAGAAAAATTTACATGCTCCCAAAAAACAAACACGTGTCTCCAGGAAAGCTAGCACTTGCGAGTCAGGCTTTTATTAACAATATCAATCATTATCCATTTGGTTACTATCCGGGCTAGTCAGTAGTCTCAATCGAGCACAAGAACTGTTTTCTTCTACTATCCCGTGAAAATTGCTTAGAAATTGAAAGCAGATCATTACCGATCAGCATTCATATTATAATTGCTTGCATATCTTTCAACCGTTTTTTCGGCTTAAAGACATCTGGAGTTGAAAGAAACGGTAAAAGTTCGTCTGATCATCTGTATTATTGAGCGAATTTTCCTGAAAAGTTTGTTTTATTCTGGAAAATAGCATTTTCACTTGAAAAATCATTGCTTTTCAACGAAATTTGCGACGGATAATAGGACTTTGAAAAGTTCTCGAAATTCTTCGTGTAACTTTCTAGTCACTTTTATGAATTTCTAAAGAACTTGCCGATAAGGAGGTTAGCAGTGTCGTAGTCGCTAACTATTATCTATTATTTGAAAGGAAGAAACGTTATTCGAAAAATTCCAGAGCTCATCTTGCATCTGAGGCTGTCATTGAAGTGCACAGTTTGAAAACTAGAGTAATCAATTCCTTTCAATTTATTTTGAATAATTAGTTATATCGACATTCAGTCGATGGAATTGTTTAACTTTCAGAATTGGGGACCACGCAGTACTTAGTAGTGATGGGATCGGTTCGTGCTTTTTTCGAACCGAACCGAATCGAACCGAATGAAATTCAAATGTCTTAAATATCTCAGAAACATCAAAAATATTATTAGAGTATTTGTTGTTCTCTTAAAATGATATTTTATGTACGCCTCATATATATATATTTATTGATATATGGCGCAGGAGAAATTAAAATTCAAGAGATTTGGAAATTTTCCTAGTTAAAGTAAAAATTTCAACTTTGGCTGGATATTGTCTAGTAAAAATCAACATTTTTATTTTTCCTATAGGAAAATGTTAAATATTCCTGAATATATTGTATTAGCTTCATATTCTAATCTTTCCTGTATAAATAATTAAAATATATTTTACGTCTGTCAGAATCGGCAGAACGCCGGAATAAAATAAAAATGCACACTAAAATAAACATCGCGTGTATCATTGAATTTTCAAGTATCAGTCTCTTATTTTCATGGAGGAATTTTATTAATTACTTGATAAACATATTGAAGGCCTAAATTCCAAATTTGAAGAGAATTTCTCTACGAAACAGCCATTATATGATGAAATAATATTGGTTCTACGAGATGATTGGGGAGATTCTCAGCTCAAATTCTGAGTGAATAAAAATTGGCGATCAGAATGTTGTATATGATATAGAATCTTTTCATCTTGCTTTTACATACGACAATATGTACACAAAGCTCAAAAAACGTCACGAAGGAGTTGGTCATCACGCGCGAGACAACACTTCGATAGAAATATGTAGTGTGAACATTTAATACAGTGTGGTACTAAATGTCATTCATCGAAAACGAACCCATGCTCAAATGTGCACTTTAATCTTTGTATTTTTGAAATATAAAAAGAATAAAGTTAATATTAAATTTTCAGGAAAATTTCAAATTCAATTTCTCCTAGGAGAAACTAAAATTTTAATTTTTACTTGAAAATATCCAGTCAAAGTTGAGATTTTTCGTTGTACTAGGTGAAATTAATACTAACTTTTCCTAGAAAAATTTAAAATTCTCCTGCGCCACATTCATCTATATATATATATATATATATAGTATTGTTATTAGCAACATCTGTTTTTAACATGGATGCAGCGTTCCTATTAGAAATACTGGATAGATCTATGTTTTATTTCTCTAATAAGCAGAAAAGATCTGCTGATTGAAAATAAATAAATCGATTTAAAAGACTTCGAACCGAACTGGACCGGACCGATCAATCTTTTAAAAATTAGAAACCGAATCGATTTGGGTTCGGTTCGTTTCTATTAGGTTCCAAAACGAACCGATCCTATCACTGGTACTTAGTTCAATGAATGATATTCTGCAGAACTTTCTTTTATAGATATCGATAAACAGTTCGATCATGAACAGAATGAACAAACAGCTATCAGACGCTGGTGCATTTTGGTGGTTTGCCGAAAACGGGAAGTGATTTACATTTTAGATAAAAATATCAAATGATACCCCAAGTCGTGCGTTCTTTCTCGAAACTGATGATAATCGTTGGTCAACTGACCACCTCACCGGCGGTTTGACTATCCGTGCCATTTCCGCGGCAGAATAGTA
>OENM01001460.1:16833-27626 GCA_900239745.1 Rotaria magnacalcarata | reverse complement strand
AGTGAAAATGTTAAAGTGTGACACGAGGATCATCATCATCATCAAGATCATCACACCGAAATCATCATGTTCATCATTCCCTTCGAGTGAAAATGTTAAAGTGTGACATATGGATGATCATCATCAATACCACGACATCGTAATCATGATGGACTTCAATCTCTTCGAGTCAGTAACTTGAATTTTAGTTCTTAGGTTATCATGTTCATTGGGAGAGTCGTAGGAAAGTCGTCATGGTCCTGAATGCTCTTTATTGAATGATCTACAGTGCTTTGTGCGGTGTGTGTGTTTGGTTAAGGTTTTTTGCATGAAAATATTACGAGCCATGCTCGCTGTACGATCGGTGAATAGAGTATTGTATACTTCTGTTTTTTTCGTTAACGTACGTATGTATAATCATCATGGATATAAGTGGGTGAGAGATGTTTTCTTATAGTGTGACCGAATCTTTGTCTGATGCGTTAAACTATTCTTTTGGAAGTGCTGATGAACGTGTGTTGTTTAGCATGAGTGATATAAGGTGTTATATTTTATTGTTGCTTGATGGTTGCATTGATTTTCAGTGGGATGGAAAGCGTTTCAAGTAGGCTTTCATTTTGTGTAGAGTAGAATTATTTGACTATGAAAGTCGACACCGGAAACTACTCTGTGGGTTGGGTTTTGTGCGGGTATTCAGTGAATTTGGGGAATCATGAATGATTCCATCTAATTCCGTCGCTTTTCTGTAGCGGGCTATGGATTGTTCACGGAATTGGTGAGAATCAAGATCTCCATAATGAGGTTCGGTACACCGGGAAGTAAATTAAGGAGGTAGATTGGGAAGATTAATGTTGCTAGATTTGCGTTTTGAGTAGTGTCTGGCAGTGAAAGTGGGTACGCTTATCGGAAGGTGAGGATAGGATTGTGATGGAAGATGGTGTAACTGATGGAGTACAGTATAGGACTGGGACTTTAACTTTGTTTTAGATATTAAAGTTTAAGTAGTATTCATAACTTGAAATGTTAATGTTAAAGCAGTGCACTTTAAACCTTTATCTTTAGTTAAAATGGAAGAAATTTTTATATCTTAGCGGGAATGTGTATCATTATCCTATATCTACTCTCCCGGGGTCAAAAAAAGTTAAGTGTTGCATTTCATTTTTACGCCCCCTATTAAACTTTATTGAAAATACAAAATATACCACAAGATGAAGCGTGAACAGCTCTACATTTTCCAGATGAAAGCTTGTTTTTTAGTTGCACTTTTTGCTATCAAAGTGAACAAAATTCTGAGTCACTAATTTTTCACGCTTTGAAAAATGATACATGACGAAGTCGTTTTTTTCTTATTTCATCTTTTCACAGCCTGATATGTTTCATTAAAAAGAAAATAAAACACACCAAAAGTTGCAACGTGAAAAGCTCTACAATTTACGAAGCACTGTTTCTTTTATAGTTGCACTTTTTGTTTTCAAAATGAACAAAATTTTGAATAATCAAATTTCGAAAGTACGAAAATTGCATATTTGTTTGGTACAACATGAATTTGTTTTTTTCTTATTCATTCTTTTCATAATTGTTCTTTGTGAATTGTAGAGCTTTTCACGTTGCATCTTGTGGTATATTTCTTTTCTCTAATGAGGTGAAGTTAGTGATGAAAACATGGAATACAACGCGCGACCATTTGTTATGTCCAACTCATTACTATTTACAGTTTTTCGTACGTCTTTACTTTTTATCTTTTTTCAAATATATCTATAACAGTTTTAGGCCTAGTCACATACGATTTTGTAGAGGATTTCAAGCGCTGTCTTTTGATAAAAANACGACTCTAATCACAGGGACAATAGAGAAGAATTCTTAAAAATACCGAGAGGCCAATGCTTTCTGGGACACCCAATAGTGCTCCAGAATTTCGTTCATTTTGAAAACAAAAATTACAACGACAAAACAAGCTGTCATTTGTAAAGTGTAGAGTTTTTCACGCCGTATCTTGTGGTATATTTTGTATTTTCAATACAGTGTAATAGGGGGCATAAAAATGAAATGCAACACTTAACTTTTTTTTGACCCCGGGACACTGATAACGAACTATAGCCCATAACTTTAAAACAGTTTAATTTTAGCTATACTTTTGAAGCAGTTAAAGTTGACTAAATAAAAGAAATCAGCAATAAAAATTTGGAGAAGTTTGTTTATTCGCTTATCGTCAAAATACCGGAGATTCTGTGATTTTAGTTAACAAATTTCGTTGTGTTTTTATTGACACTCTTTAATTTCGACCACTTTCACTGTTTAAAAATCACAACTAAAGTGTTTAAAGTTATGTGACATCGCTCCTTATGAGTAGATCGATGATTATGATACACTATTCCGTTAAGGTATAAGAATTTCGTCCACTTTAATTAAAGTTACAGTTTTAAAGTGTACTACTTTAAAACCTTAATACTTTTTCAACCTGTGTTTAATGCTTAAGCACTATTTCTAGTGCAGAATTGTCTTTTCGTGAGCTCTGTATAAGTTGGTTATATAAATAGTGAAAATCAGCCGGATTTATATTTCCTAGTGTCGAACTTTGTATGGGAGTCTCTGAAAAGTGTGAATTTGGGCAGCGATTTATGAGTGTTTTTGAACTCCGAATGTGCAAATAATCATAATCATCGTATGAGTAGGTCCAAACATCGGAAATTGGAAGATTTTTGTTGGATTCGATAGGACCTTGGAGAAACTCGATGGTTTTGTTGGTTGGGTCCTTATTGGGATCCTATTGTTGGATTTTTAAAGGATATGATGGGATCTCGGCAAACTCACACAGTTTGCTATGAGGTTTTTATCGGAACTATCACCGATCGGAATATGGATGAATCCTGATTGCGGATACTGTCGGAGTTTCCTAGGAATGGAAATTTTCCCAATGGGAGTTTTGGCCCATCCGTGCTTTGGATACAGTCGGAATTTCTCGGTAATTGGATTGTCGAATTTGGAAACTTTATTAGATTAGGATCCTGTAGAATTCTGTATTCAGGAACTTATTGGAGCCCGATTCTGAGGATCCAACATCGATTCCTGAACCAGGATTCCGATAGGAACTGTGTTAAATCCTTGTGAAATCCGATAGGATTTCGTTGTTTTCCTGGTCGGATCGGTTCCTTTACTGGGATTGAACGACTTGGGATGGGTAACACCTGCGATAAAGTGTAGCCTCCTATTCCGTATATGAAAAAAAAACGAATTGATGCGTATGACCCAATGATCGTACCTATTACAAGCTTCTTCTCGTTCGTTTCATATTTTTCCTTTCTTTAAATCTATACACGTATTTCATACGTGCGAATTTATGCACATTCTTAACGAAAAATTTTGAAAATGCTGCTTTAGTAAGTCATTTTGTGAAACACAATCTGAAAGGAGTGTTGAAGTATATAGAGTAGAAATTTAGACCCATNCCCCCCCCCCCCCCCCCCCCCCCCACAGACCAGGACAGAGAAATTAATTAATTAATTACTCTGTCACTATCTGTGATGGTTTCTAATTTCTCCGTCACTGTTTGTGATGGTTTCTAATTTCTGTCACTGTCTGTGATGGTTTCTAATTTCTCTGTCACTGTCTGTGATGGTTTGTAATCTCTCTGATGGTCTCTGAAATATCTGTCACGGTCTATGATGGTCTCTACTGACTCCATATATAAAAAATACAGATCGTGACCGAAAGGCTGCATATTTTGATTACAGACAGTGGTAGAAAAGCTACAAAGACTCACAAATCATGATAGACAGGTTCTAGCAAATGAGTTCCATCGTGTTTCACATTTTAATTCCACGGGGATTGTGCTAACAGCTTTTTAAATCTTATTTTTAATTAATAATTACTGATACTTTCAGGATGTCGATGTGGGCGAAAAAATGTTCACATAAATCTGTCTCAACACAACCACATAGCTTTCAAGTACTGACTAGTGAATTAATTTCAATTATTATGTAGATTAAAAAAAGACATTTTTTTTCTTACAAAATAGTTTAGCTTTGGTTTAGCATTTCAAAAATAAAAAATAATGATAACGAACATGAGCTTTAATTTAAATATTATAATCTTATTCTTCACATAATTGATTACACTAATATCATGTTTTTTTTTACACTGGATAATTCAACATGGCAGATTGCTATCAAACGAGGATCTTCAAACATTCGATTAGTGGTCGGCAATTTTTATTGGCTTAAATTTGTCATAGTTTCGCTGTTCTTCCTTTTTTCTTTTTTCTTTTACACACACGATGTACTTTTAGTGTGCTTGTGCGTTAGTATCTGTAGGGCTTGCATCTTCAAGTAAAAACTCGGTTATTATATAAGCAATAATTGTTCGAAAGAAAATCTCTGTTACACTATGATTATTTCAATAGAAAATATGCCATTTTAAAGTATTGTCATACTTATGATCAAGGCTTATTCTCTGCTTACATATAAACTAACGTTGTCGTGCTCCACAATTATTAAATATTCTTTACTAATTACATTAAATTAATAACGAGAGAACTTTTATTTAATATAAGGCTCATTGAAAAAAAGGATTAGGTTGAACTAAAGAATATTACATACATATCCTGTGAAATTTTCCCTGAGAAGAAACCAGTTTCTGATTCTGGATTATAAATACTGACAGTTTGTCAATAACATTCCTCACATTTCTTTGTATGTAAGAGGTTGAAGTTTTTGTAAGATCGTTTGTTAAATATTACCAGGTATAAACGCTTTGTGGCTATCAACTTTCATACTAACCAAGTTTGTATAAACATACTCTTTATTGCCTGATTTTAATTGATACTGTAATTTGTTTATTAGTTTAGCATATTTTTTTTCTTTAGAAACAGTTCTTTATTTAAGCCGTACAGACTGGCATCTCACCAAGCATTTTGGGGAAAAGAGGAAAAAAGAGGATAATTCGTTTGAAGAAAAAGAGAATTTTGAATGAAAAAAGAGGAGTGTTTTTCAGCCTTCGACCCTACAATAAATATTCGTGCTGAAGCAAAAATGACATGCAGTCGACAACCTATCGGTTCTATTTAATGTCTACTTAGAAAGATGCATTTTGAACAGACTTCCGCGCCCATAAAATTTCAGGTTGTGATACTTGATCATCGAATAGCAAAGGTTTATTAGGATCAACTAGTTGAATAGTATGTGTAGACGACGTGGAAGATGTTGTTTCCGATATTGAAAAGGTAAATTGTGAATTATTCTTCAGAGCATTTAAATTATTTTTGAGTCTTTCATTTTGCATGCGCTGTTCAACAGCTTCCCAGTCTTTGCTAGAGCAGTTTAGATCACTAGTACGACATACTGCACAAATAAATGTTGTTTCTGATGAGCCTTTCTTCAGTCACGTTTTTACTGAATTTCCATTACTATCCAATTTATTTAACCACGATCGATTGAATTTTGTTTTATAGTTAAGTATTTAATAAATATAGGTGAAAGTGACGCAAATGTTTCAATGCGATTATATATATGTCGTAGGATAGATTAAAACCTAGTTCAGTTTTAAATCGAGCTAGAACAGATTGAAATTTTAATTCTCCCTAGTTCAGATTAAATTTTGAAGTGAACTAGTTCACTTTACAATCATTTCAATATCAACCAGTTCACTTTAAAATTTCAATCTGTCCTAGTTCGATTTAAAACTGAACTAGATTTTTATCTGTCCTACGACACATATATTCATACTTGTGTCGCCTATTCAACACAACGAGCGTCTTTTTTCCACTACTAAACATTATCTTTTTTTGTCATTCCGCTGTCTGATAAATAAAGAATAGTCATCCAATATTTTCTTTTAAGCCATAATTAGTGTTCACTATACAGAACTTCACTTTGACAAAAATTGCTTTGTCAAACCAAGAGATGTCCAGGACAAGGAGGTGTGCATTATAGAAGGTTTTACTGTAGTTGCATTTATAGTACTCATAGACCTATCATCTTGTCGCGACAGAAAAGAGCAATAACAAGCGAATTGATGTCCATAACAACACATGAAGCGAATGATTGTGAAAAACTCATCAATATTAAGTATTTTTCTTTTAACTTCAATTTTTCAGAAAAAAAGAGGAAAAAGAGGATAATTTAAAAAAAAAGAGGCTAAATAGAGGAGGTCTTGGAAGAAAAGAGGAGGAGTGGGTTGCTATGGTACAGATACAAATCAACATTTCACCACACATATACAAACATAAATTCTACCCCAAAATATATTTGCATAAAGCGTGTAGCAGAGGTGTCCACAGGGCCAATTTTATTGCCCTGCCCTGGTAGGACAAGATTATTTTCAAATAATTTGTGTCTTGCCCTGACCTGCCCTGCTAATTAAGATGAATTTTTTTCAGGTTTAAATTCAAGTTTAAACAATCTTTTTTTATTTGAAAAATAGTTCAGAAAAGAGATAAATGATCAGCAAATAATAAATTAGTCCTAATTGAAAATGTGTATATGATGATATTGCATCATCCCTGGGGATCCATCAGTAGATATATTTAAAGAAGAGAGGATAGAAACTTCATTTTCATCACCAAGAGAGATAAATGAAATATCAGCACATGAATCTAGCGACGATGATAGCGATACATAGTTTTATTTTTAATAGTTTTATTGAAATAATAAGAACATGAGCAACTGTTACAATTATATTTTAAATATATGTACACTAGATTATGACTATTGTGATTCCTTTATCATTTTCTTTTCTTTTCTTACCAATTTGATTGGATCTCACGGTCATCATACAAACACAAATATAACAATCTATTTACCATTTAATAACGCCATCTAAACCTTTTAGTTTCTTTCACGTTTCCGAGAAAAATAAAGTTTCTGTTATTTTCGAACTAAAGTAGATCTATGCAGAATTTGCAGGGCATGTAGGTATAGCCCTGCCCTGTCCTGCCTTTTTGCTGTGGTGGCCCTGTGCAGGGCAGAGTACTTTTTTAAATGTCTGCTCTGTGGACACCTCTGGTGTTTAGTACAAATTTGATTTGATTCTCAAAGTTTTGTAGATATGAAAGACCTTTAAAATGTTGATTTCATTTGAAGGCTTTACTAGAGGGTACAACGAATATCTGTTACAGTAAGAAATCATGCCTCGTACTTCCTACCCATGTTTTATTCGTACATTTATCTGTAGTAAAGTTGAACTATCTCAATGAGAACTGTTTACTTCCTTGCTGAATGTTTTAAATAAAATGTTTTGTTGTTCCCAGCGGTGATATAAATTCAACATTCCTATCAGTTTATCTAATAAGCATTTTTTTCTCATGCAAAAAATGAATCACTTGATCAAAAATCATGCTTTTCCTATTATGTATAAGATATACTTAAAAATCTCTTAAAGTACTTTTTGTTAGATTAAACTTTCTTAAGTATTTAAAATGTTTATGGTTTGCTAATATATTCTATTATAGATCTTATGACGGCATCAAATTACTTAAGAAAACCTTCACAAGCATTAATATTAGAAAAACAATTTGCGTTGAAGAAAGTCAATATGAGACAAAATAGTACGAAGAGAATAATAATTGCATATTTATCTTGCATAATTTTCCCGAGGAAACAGTTCATTATGTTCACGTTCATTGATTCATTTTACATGTTGAATCCTACGCCTCCCTATGGCTAAAGTGCATTTGAGAAATAGTTGATAAAAAAAAAGAAAAATGTTTTCGATTGTCCTTTAGCATGTTGATATCAAATATTAAATTTGTATATTAAAAAAAAAAAACTATGCACAATCATATGTTGGAAATATTACTTTTCTCATACTGATTTACATGCAAGGAAACCACTATAAATATATTCAGTTTCTTATTTTTTTTCAATACTGAACACGTTGAAAGTTTGTTTCAGCAGAGAGAAAGTAACGAAGCAAGAAAATTTTAAGTAATTACTTGAGATGATAATATTATCCGAAGAAAATACCTTCGTACATTTTCGAGCATATTTGATGAATAATAGTGAAAACCTGATTTATTTTATTAAAAATGATTAGCTTCTCACATGAGTTAACATTACTAAGTATATCAACACAAAAGAAAATTTTCAGGTCAAATATATCAAAATATTAACGATTATAAAACAGAAATCTGTTTACAAGATATTAATATATTTGATATGTAACTCAAGTAAGTTTTCTCTAGTGTTATACTTAGTAGTTATAAGTGAAATAACCTGAACTACCAAGTGTTTCTGCCCAAAGACAAATCAAATGAGCTACAAAATTTCATCGCGCACTAAACTCATTAGCACTTAAAACATATCGGAAAATCCTAAGATCTTATTTAAATGTTGACGCATGTGAAACGTCAATGGTAAGACACAAAGAAACAGGAAGACCGAAGCGTGATGCTTCACTTTAATCGTATCGTCTAAGCATTAGAATCTTCTTTCAATACTGATGTTAATACGACACCCATAAGTGATTACAACAGCAAGCACGTAAGCCGATTAAATTATTTGCTTCTCTCCTTTTGTGTTCATATATGCTTACATAGAATGAAAAAAAACAATCTGTACTTAGGAGAAGAGTTGGTGAATGATTCTTGTGAAGAGGTTGGTGAAAGCAATTTTGAGAAACATTTGAAAATATTTTTCTAACATGAAAATATTTTTAATTACCGTTTAATTATAGTTCTATAGTTTATTTTCGAAAATGTACAAGGGCTTATTATATCATTCATTGACTTATTGACTTTTCTAGTATATAAACAATCATTGGCGATAAAGAACTTTAGTTAAATTGCTTACTAAAGCACTTTTTAATTACGAGATAAGTACAATCATTACATAGGACAATAATTTGATGACGATTAGTGTTTTGTCTTGCCTACGATTTATTAATTGAGTTCACCTTTCCTTTTCCTTCTTTTTTCTGCTTTCCGCTCTCATAAACGCCTGCTGTTTCATAGATGAATAGATAGAACAGAACAGCTCTATATAATTTTTGCTTTTAGAGCGTCAAGATTTTTATATTTAAATAGAAATAATCTTTGTCTCCGAATAACATAAATAGTCATATTACGACGAAAATAATTCATTCTATTCCGTTTTTATTTCATTACATTCAGATACGTTATAATCAGTATGTATCTATACGCTATAATATCGTCACTTATTTGCATCCAACTATTATCAATAGTATCGACTGGTAGGCATAAATTTATATTTGACCTTCACTGATTTCTTTTTTCTATTTTGAAGATGCAAACCCCTTGACTCCAGCTCTTTATTCAGGTGCATTCATGCAAAGACCAGCACTATTGGATAGTGCAGCAACTTCGAATGAAGATAATCAAAACGAAATATATACTCCATATCCTCGATTATCATCATTCTTAAGATTTGGTCGACAAATACCATCAGTATCAGCATCGTCGCTTCGTTTTGGCCGTGGTGGACAAATAGGTGGACAAGTCGGCGGAACATTTCTTCGTTTCGGTCGACAAACTCAAAATCCACTTTCGAGCAATTTTCTTCTTTCGGGAAACAAAGGCGAATTTTTAAGATTCGGTTGAATCTATTGAATTTATTCACAACAATAAAACTGAGTCTACACTATCATATGATTTATGTGCATGCAAAATAAAAGCCTTCATAAAAAAAACATAACTTTTTTATTTAATTAAAGCAAACAATAGACTATACAGGAAATAATTCATATTCCGGTAATTCACAGTTCGTCGGAATTTTTACTTTAAGATAAGACATTCACAATTATTATTGATCTTGCATGACATTGTCTGCTTAGTTTACAACATGATCCTGGTAGATATATTATATAACTTCTACTGAAAATAACTGAAATAAGTTAGATAGTAGAAATACTTTTAATAAATAGTCATGTAATATTGATAGAAATAGTTTAGGTTCATAGTTGTAGAGATAATTGAATTAATGTTGTGTCAGTACATAGAAGATTAAAGAAACTTTGTTGTCATAAATCTGGCTTCATACCAATACAATATTTTTAGTACTTTAGAAAAATGAAAGCTGACCATACGAAAAGTATTATTATGCAACAATGCATACGTACTCTATGGTAAATGAAAAATATCCACTGAACAAGACTTTTTTCTTTTTTGATCGAATAAAGAACGACCACAGTAAACCGCTGCTAATCTTTTTATTCTATTACCGACTGACAATGCCGTTGCATGATAAAGATTATCACACAATAAGAAAGATCCGTTCTGAAGTTGTCAAGAAAAATATAATTAATTTGAGACCTATGAATCAGTTTTTCTAAAACGATTGATAAAACAATACAGCTTCTATTCTTCATATTTATATCTCTTCCAATAATTTTTGTTTTCTTATCAATTAGTTGATTACCTATTACTGATGGAAGGAGTATATGAAAAATACTTTGTAGTATAAACATTCAAAAACATTTCATTAATAGGGAATAGAAAAAAAAATTTTGCGTCACGAGAAAAATAAAAAAATAAAGCTAAAAATAATAATAACAATGTAATTACTATTACATTGACCGAAAGCTAAAGAAGATTGATGAGAGCATTTTTTAACTCACGCTCTTCTCCTTGGGTTAAACAGTTGTTTAGTCATCGTCGGTTACCAAAGGCTTAACGCAGAGTTGCTCCACCAAGCATGAAATAGTAATTTTCTCAGTCTATTAATATACTGCATTTCTCAATTATGTTTGAAATTCGAATGCTTATAAATAGAATAATGTCTTTTACTTCTGGACATGAGTATCAATATTACAACTTATCAGTTAAATTCCCAATAAAACTTACATAAAACTGTTTTAATGAGTAC
>OENM01001460.1:0-16716 GCA_900239745.1 Rotaria magnacalcarata | reverse complement strand
TTTTTTAAACTAGTCGCAGTCAGGCGTACTCGTGACCACTACCGTCACCGTGGCCATTACCGTGGCCATTACCGTGATCACTTTTCATGTCCCTACTATCTACCCAGTTATCTATTTATTTACCCACCTACCTATCTATCTATATGCGGATAGTTGACACTTTGGCTTTTGGAAAATCCCAGTGATATTATCACCGAGGAGATATCATGTATTGCAAATGTTGGAATGTCAGAGTGTTAAGAAAGAAGCTCTCAAAGTTTCTCGTAAACTCTTGAAAGACCAATTTATTAATTCAAACTAATGAACCTTTTCAGTAGTTCTCTATGGAAAAGTTAGTCAAAGCATAACAGAACACAAGACCTACCTACCATCGGTGATTGAGCTTAGAGAGCTGCAGGCTACACGATTTTGGCAACCTGTAACCTGCCCTGCTGATTTTTTGTAACCTTGCCCTTCCCTGCCCTGTAGGCTTTTTCGCGTACCCTGCCCTGTATTTTTTGGTACTGAAGAAAAACCCAAAATTTTGTACGAGTTCATCATTAAATTCCATTCGTTTTGCTTGAAGTATAAAGCAATCAGAAACAACATTATATATATCGTAAATTTCTCATCATTAGGGGTGTACTTAGCTCTTAAACTAATTTTGATGAAGTAGCTAAAGTGAGTAAAATACTTTCAACCTAAAATTAAAGTAGATTCTTTTACCGAGGTTACATTTTGCCAAAAAACTCTTTCATTATAAAATTATATTATTGTAAGACTATCATTCGTTCAGAAAAAATCACTTTGTCCACATGAATTGCGATTTTTCTAATAAGTTTCTTAGAAATATAATTTAAAATAAGCATTGAAGCTTAAAACAGTTCTAAAATATTAAATTTAAAGTAAAGTTACAGCTCCATCCCTACTCACCATCCAGATGTCATCATGAATATCAGAATTTGAACACTGGTTTTTTGTCGTATATTTTGTTGAATATGACATAGATAGTAGCTCAAAAGAAAAATAACCAGCTGATATTCATGATAACATTTGAATAGTTGATTAATAATGATAATGAAGAAAATAATAGTATAAAACTCAGAATTAGAACACTATATGTGAATTTGAGTAGATATAAGCATAAAGAATAGAATAGCGCTACATCTATTTCTATGGAATACGATTGAGGCTAATCGAAAGTGACTGTCAATTCGCTCTAGTTATCAAAATTCTTCTTATTGATAACTTTGGAAAGAGATGGACAATATCTAATGCATTAGTCACAGGTTGACAGGTTACAATAATTGTACCCTGCAACCTTCAGGCCTCTAATTGAGCTATTCCTAGAAACATTTCTTATAAATTGTTTTCTATTGAGTCCTCAGATCTTATAGTAAATATAATTCCCTTTGTTTTTTTTGTGGATTTACAAAAATAAGTAATGGAGCATTGATGTAGGAGTAAATAACTAAGTAATCACATTATTTATTTTAAGAACGATATCTGAAAAGGAAAAATGTTTTTCATTTAAGTATCAGTGGTCGAAATTCTGCTCGTTCCAAATGTTTTAAAGTTCGCTGTTGCGTTGCATTAGGTAAACGTTCGAAAGCTGTTTGTAATATTTGTATTGCATCACCATGACTGATAAGAAAAATCGTTTGATTTTCATATTTATCTTCGAGTTCTTTAACTAAAGCTGTTGTTCGTTCGCGCACACTTTCAGTCGGTTCAACTTTATCATTTAGATTTTTTTCAGGATTTTCGTCATCATTTTTCCATATTAAATTATAATTTTCATCACTACTACCATCATAAATACCAAAGAAACGTTCACGTAAACGTTGATCTAATTGAACAGTCAGTTTACCATCGTTTGATTTCGTAAGATTTGCAGCAATAATCTCAGCTGTTTCATGTGCACGACGAAAATCACTGGCAATAATCACATAAGAATTACAATTAGAAGGATGATTTCGAATGAATAATTTTGTATTTTCAACTACTTGAGTTCGACCAAACGGTGAAAGTCCATGCGACTTAACGCCTATGTCAGGATTACTACTGATAACATGAGCTACATTCGCTTCTGATTCACCATGACGTACGCCGAAATATTTATTACGAAGTTTACTACACTCGCATAGATGATTGATAAATGCCATTGTTTAAATTAAAATAATTCTATATGATAAGGTCGCAAGCAGTTTGGCCTTGTCTACACTAGAAAGATAATGCAACATTAATTCGAATTAAATCTACGTACGTCTACACTTATACGTTTAATGCATCAATCAGAATTGAGAAGTAATCGTTATAATGTAGTCTGAACATATAAACTTAGCACATGTTCAGTAAAGAAAAAGTCGCTTCTGTCTCGTTTTGATGATTAACGATAAATGACGAAATTTGTCCCTAAAATATCAACTTTTCTAGCTTATTTCTTTCAAGTATAGTTTCGTTCAATATTCTAGGGTTCTTAATTTTTATACTTCACCTCCTGCTCTTTATAAAAATATCTATTTATCGATAATATACAGCTACCTCATTGAGGCCTGTCCGAGATTCTAATTAGTCCATCAAGTTCTTTATCGATTGTTGCATTAACTTTAATTCATTTTTCAAAAGTGCATTAATTCAGCATTAACTTTTCTAGTGTACACAAGACCTTTTACTTCGATGATAAACACGATGTAATTCACTTTTGATTCGTTTTGAATGGCGGCTAATTGTGACCATTGTATTTTATTTACGTAAAGATGTCCTTATTAATAGCAAAACTTAAGCGAACGATGTCATATCTATGTGTAATGTGAAAATTAATGAAATCTCAGTTCATGAGGGAAAATATGCATCTAATTAATGAACTAAAATGAGCCTGAGAGGAACCAAAGTTTTTGTTGATTACTCTAGAAATATTTCATGTCTTTCCGATATTTTTTTTTCTGACAAAGTTGTCTTGATCTTTGAGTACATTTGACAAGTTGGTTGTTGTATCTAGTCTTGAAATTTTCTATAGAGGCAAATTTAAAAGAAAACTGCATTATGAAAATTTCAAATCTTTTCGTTCTTTGCAATTTAATTTATAATCACAATAAACGTATGACGTATTTTCTAAAAATTTATTTATTTCTGCACGACAAAAGAAAACAAAGAAAAATTATACAACAATGTAAAAACGCTCGTCTGAGCTAATCTGAATGCTTAGCAGTTTCGTCTTCAGACTTCAATGAATTAAGAATATCATGTAATTTAACTACAGTTGGATGATCATTTGGCAAATATTTCTGTAGACTTTTCAATGCATGTTCATAATAATTTTTAGCTTCACGTATTTGCCCTTGTTGATGAACTGTATAGCCGAGGTTAAAATAAACTCCAGACGATAGTTCACTGTGAAACAGAGAATTTTCTGGATGATTTGAAATAATAGTTAATGCACGAAAAACATGATCAAATGCATGAATAGACATATTCATTTTTTGATAAGTCAATCCCATATTTGAATATATTGGTGCAAACAGTAGATTGCCTTTCGGTGCATCATGTTGTTCATAATCTCGAATTAATTTAATTGCTGATTTATATTGATCCAATGCTTTATTAAAATCATTTAAAGCATCATATATGATTCCCATATTATAATGTAAGAGAACTGGTCGAATATGTTTAGCTTCGGGCTTTAAGGTTTGCTCACATAGTTTTCGTGTTGATTTAAATTGATTTAATTTATCTGAAATATTCGAGCCTACAAGAGCTAGATAATCATCGTCGTAGAATTCATCTGTATCAATATTTTGGATAGAATTAATTAGTTCTTGATCATCTTGATCAAGTAATGTTAAATGAATTAACCAAACTGATGGAATTTCGGGAAGTGCTTCAACAGTACCAATGCGATATATACTTGACATTGATATAAGATAATCTTTTTCATGAACAAATTGACTCACAGTACCAATATTAGCATAGAGAGCATTGGGAACATTTGTTTGTGAAATAGAAATTTTAAAAAGAACATTAACATTATTTGTTGGTGAATGTTTAAAATTTTCATGTTCGAGAAATATTAATGGTATATTTTCATCTGTATTTGCAAATAGAAATTCATTAATACACATAAGTCCATTTTTATTTGTTCGCAATTTCAAAAATTCATCGTTCGATACTGATTGACTAAAATACAGATGAAGTAGATCTGACGACGACGATAACTGCTGCCTATATAATTGTTCAAGTTTATCACAAAGATCATTTAGAAATGGGCTCATCATGCATAATGTTAGAAAATCATGAAGTTGTAATGCTCGATTAATAATTTCTTGAAGAAAATTATCTCGTGTGAACCACCATACAGGGTTATGTTGCTCATAATGATTTTTCCATTGATCAATTAATTTCTCGTGATTTTTATTTTTATTTTCCATTCGACAATAATCTATCATATCTTGTTGTTTAATTGAATTCATATTAGCTAGTATTACTTTGCTTAGTATGGCATACAGAAATGATAATTCTCGTTCATCGTTTTTTTGCAATCGAAGATTTCTACTTACAAGATCAAATTGTAATTTTTCACATTCCGATAACGATTGACCAACAAAATATTTTCGTAAACATTCACATAGATCTTCGATTTTTGTAAAAACACCTTGAATTTTTCTATAATCTTTCGCCCATGATTCATATTTATGTTTGTTCATACAGAAAATATAGATCGAATGAATTTGTTCAAGATCATGAATTAATGGTACAAGTTGTTGTCCCATGGTACCGGAAACAATAAGAAATACATTATTAACACATTTGATAAAATCTTGACATTGATCTAATTCAGTAAATGTATGTATCAGTTTTCGCTGTTGATTTACAATATGTCCCAATTGAATTAATGTATTTAGATCGTCATTGGAATTTGAATTTTTACCAATTGATCCATCAGACCAAACAACAACAGGCGAATCTACATATGTTTCATTCAAATTTTTATCAGAACGACCCGTTTTGAATAAACAAATACGAAGATGCTGAAATTTATTATTTGAATCTTTACCATGAATCGGACCCATCTAGAGAGAATGCGTATAAGTAAAATGAACGCTTAATTATGTAAAATAAAGGGGCGTTTCCCTAAATAGAATATACGACGTATATTTTTTCCTTATTAGGCTATGCAAGATTATCTTTCTTCACTGAAAATACAATTTGAATTGCGACAGTAGAAGAAAATAGAGCACGCATATAATATATATATATTACTGTTTATTTATATATATATGTGGGCCATATCCTACTAGAACGAAAATTGTTAATGTATGCTTCGATGATTTTTTTCTTGTGTGTATAAATTATCATGCGTGCAGTGTTTTTTTCATTAACATATTTCGTATATTAATCATTGACGTGCGAGCATATTTTAGGAAGTCATGAAAAAAAAACATTTTTTCTCTCGAAACGAAACAATGATTTTGACTAGTCTATTTTCATTCGGATCAATTTATATCCATATTTATTTTATAAACTAGGGTATTAATGCAGAGATTGATATTGAATCAAAAGATTTTTGTTGGTTTTTTCCACGCGCAGAATAACGATAAAACATACAGTATACTTTTGTGATTATAATAACTAGGTATGATAAAAATCATGTGTGTACTGTTGATAATATAAAAAAATCCACGTGTCTTTGCCTGTCTAATGTGATAATATCAATCGCTATTCATTAAGTCGACTAATAATTCACATATCTTTGATGTTATTTTCTATTGAGATCATCTTCTTCTCCCTCTTATTATTATTTTATTCAGTAAATTGGTGGATCTTCATTCATATACGACTCTATATTCTTTTATCTGAAATATCATTTACCATCGCATTAGACCACCCGGGCTTCACATCTCAGCGAGATACGTCATTTCGTGTCACCTAAGTATGTTTCTTGTGAAGTAGAATAGAAAAAAAAATATTCTCCATAGAAGCAGCACTGCTAGATCCAATACAAAATTCAGGTATGACGACACATTTGCCTTTTTCAAGATTTCAGGAAGTTAACACTCCTTTCTATTAATTTTCTCAAGTTTAAATTCGTTCTAAATATTCTATGAATATCTCTCAATTGATAATATTTCATTGTCTACGCATACTTTTCCCCCTTAGAATATGCTAATGATGATTAACAACATCCTGTAACAAAATCAGTACCAGTAGAGTAATGATAATTTTACTCATTGATGTCGTATAAAAATAAAGCTACTATATATAGCAATACAATTATATAGAAGACTTGTTTCTAATGATGAAACAAGCTGATAGACATACATTTATTATTCGCATTTCTATTATCAACAATTTACAAATAAAAGAAATCCAACACAGAAATAACCTCAAGAGTAGTGAGTTAAAGACGGGTTAGGGAGAAAATAAGCAGTGACAAAGAAGCATATCATCTTCCGGGAAAATCTTTTCAATGTTTCATAGAACAGTTAAGCGAAATGTAGACCTCATATAATCTCAGGCGAGTTTTGGAAAGCATTTTTTGCGAATGATTGTCCGTCTCTTGCCAACATCTGAAATCCACCATTACTGTGCATCTTTTCATTTCCTTCAAAAATACTTGGATGTGATGATAAAAGAACATTAATTTCAGTATTTGCTGCTGTTATTGTGATCTTAGGCGTTGAAGTTATACCGTTTGCAGTCGACAATTTTCTTCTGCTAGGATGTGGTATTAGCGATGATCGTGCTCCAAAATAATTCATGGTTTTTTGTCGATGTTTCGAAAATGTCGCACAAAAATGTTCAGTTAACACAATAAAAAATAATGGATTAAGTATGCCTTCAATATGACTAAGTAAAACAACAAGTTGATGTGCATATTTAAGGAAACGTTTTAATAGTGGTCGACGTCGTATTGTTTCGTCCAGGAGAAAACTTGTATAAAATTTAAATATCCAAAACGGTGTATAACATATTAAAAATGATAGAACAATGCAAAGTACAAGTTTAACGCCCCGTGTTCGTCGTTTTGTTATCATTGCGCGTGTTAATTTTCGTTTACGATTCAGCCATTGATGTAAAAATCGAAGTAGTTTCAAGGAAAATAAAACAATTATTGAATATGGGATAATAAAAGCAATTATGTATAAAGTTATTTCATAGATCAATAAAGCACGTTCAGATAGAACTGAACGGCATGTTAATATTGGTGCTAATGTTGTGGAATTCTTATTTGCACTATTAGCTTGATCATAAAGATATGTATAAAAAATAAATGGGTATGGTAACAGTAAACCAACCGTCCATATAACCAATAGGGATATAAAGGTAATTACTAGACGATATTTAGTTGCTAATTTTGCACGAGCATCAATATAGCGTTCCACACTTAACGCTGCCACTGTATAGACAATAACCTAACAAGAGAAATATAAAATTCATTTCAGCTGTTAACAAATATAATTGGATTTTGATTTTAAAAATTCATCTTTGTAAATTTCGAAAAATATGATATCATTTCAACTAGATTTAATACGACTAAGAGAATAGTATCTGTGATGGATAATTTTTCAATGTTGGAGTGATAAGAGACAAAACGCAAAGTTTATTATTATTATTATTAAGCGCTAGACGATTAACCATTTAAGGTTTTTTTTAGAGTCTGTGTTTTATTGTTAAGAAAATAAACACTATAATGAATTTAGCACGACGTAAGAACAAAAACATGTAAAAGTGCAATAGTAATTAGTTGTTGTTGCTGTTATTATGATTCAATTTCAGAACAAAAATAAATAACACATTTAGAATTGACATAACAAGCTACCTCACATAATAAATAAGATGTTTTTTGGAAAAAAAAAGATATCATCAGAAAATTCTTTTCAAGGTTCTGCCCGATAATCCTCAGAGATATTGTGCTTCGTTATTGCGAACTATTTATGATCGTTGCTAGTTTTTTTTATATCAATGTCAAATTTTGTATTTATTTTGTGCTGAAAGTTCGGTCATAATAGTTAGCTAAATGCACATGAGTTCATCTTTTATTAGCAAGCTATTTCCCTTGTTGATTGAATCGGATAGAGTAAGATACTTTACTTTATTTCTTGTCAGTTACAATTAGATTGACATAGGAAAATGACATGAGCTTATACTAAGTAATATTTGTGCTTATAAATACTACTTTTTAAGGTCATTAGAGTTTGTTTAATTCTTGATTTTCATGTAAAAAAATACCATGAAAACTACATATTCCTAATTAATTTGTCTAGCGCTATGAGCTCATGATAGAAACAATTAAAAGAAATATTACTCGACTTGTAACTTCACATTCTGAGCGTACTCTTTATTCTTTTGTAATGAGGAATATATGACTTGAAGCGTTTCCTGAAAAATAGTTTAAAAAGAAGTTAAGAGTATCAATCTTTCATGCAGACCAATCACACTATTGTTTGAATTGATTATCCTTGGAGATGCAGTGTGAATTTCGTGCCAGTTTTAAACAGTGATGCCATCTAAATATTTACCATGCTGCTCTATTTATACGGACATTCAAATCTTGCTCATTTTCAATTTTTATCCTAAATAGATTTCTGTAGTTTTTAATACTAATAATTCTTTTTAAATTCATCCGAATTAGAGCATCGCGTGACGTCAACATCTAATTTCACATTACAAAAATTCTCTAATTCTCTTTGAGCTAAATTCTGATGTTTTTACTTATTACATCTGTGAATCTCATTTATAATCAAATGATTTCGCATCAAGGAAACGGAAACGTATTTCCGCATTTGATTTCATCTTCAAACCTTTCTATTCTACTACGAACACTTGAATAGAGAATCTTTCGTGCTTTCCCAATTCAATATGAGAAATAAATTAAAAAACGTTAATTAAAATCTCAACTTACCACTGTACAAAGAACATCAATAGTTAAACTAAATTTACAACCAAATTCTCCAAATATCCAACTTGGTGTAAGCAAATTACTACTGAAAAAGATAATACCCACTAAAAAGAGAAAAGAAAATTCAAACATTATTTTATCGGAAAAAAAAATCCTTTCGTCAAATCAACATACTTGCATGAATCATGTCTGCAATCGCCAAATTAACAACAAGTATAGCAATTGATGTTTTGTCTCGTCTCGAACGAATATAAATAATTGCCAATATATTAAGTACAATTGTTCCAAGAAATATAGCAGCATTAGTTAGCACGAATAAAATTCTCAGAATGACATTTTCCATTATTCGTTTTTTCGAAAGATGAAAATTATAATACTTGATAATATAAATATATATAGATAACAGTTAGTGGTTAAAAAATGCTCTTATTCATTAGCATTTATTACATGTCTCAATAGATGAATAAGTAAAAGTCAGACACGAATATAAATTAATTACAATAGAATATTATGCGTATACAATTGCGATCTATACAAGTTGAAAACGAAAGAAAATATTATATGCTCGAAAAATTTTATTCCATCGAATAATTCTACATAATTGAATTCGATAATTTTGATAATATTGTGTATTTCTAACATGTACTGCTCTGATATTGGTGACCGCACGCATCGGCGCAATCATTTCGTCGCAATAAAAATTCCTTGCGGTAAGTTAGTCGTATATAAAGGAGGGAATACATCAATTGAATTAAGTGATTTTGTTCAATATGCTATTCAATTAATCACCTTCAGAAATGTATTCCATTACAATAGTAGCACTTTCTTTTATTACTAAAAACTTTTTTTTTCAAAAAGTGACAGAAATGTTAATTTACAATTCACTTTTTTAAATTAAAACTATCCAAAACTTAAAGTTAAATTCTGACTAAAATTGTACGAAGTTAACTTCATAATAAATTTAATTTTTTTGAATTAAAATGTCATTAAAATATAGTTTTACATGTAAAAGATTTTATTTTTGTAAATTTGAATGTGTTACCTCTCAAAAATGATATCAATAGAAGACTATTGACTAATAGAACTTATTCGGATTCTTTATTTTTAATGTTTTTAGTATCGATAACCTAAAAATCCATTTCAAAAGTTTCCAAAACCATTTCATCCAATAGTCGAGTACCTTTGCAAATCGCAGAAAATTATCCTAGAAATTACCGAACGAATTATACAACTCAAGATAGTACATTTTTCTTTCGTTTCTTCTTGACTTTTCTTAGCTCCAGATTTCATCAGAAATCGTCTCCTTAAAAGACTTGAGTTGACTTTCATTTGATAGCAGACTATTTGCAATGTCACCGAAGAATTTTACAGAACTAAATAATTGTTTCAGTACTGTTTTACGGAATTAGATCACTTTTTCCTCAAAACGAATTTATTATCCATCATCTCGATCTAGTTATTATTCCATAGAGTGTACATTTAGGTGATTAATTGAATAACATACTGAGCAAAATCACTTAACTCAATTAATGTACTCTCTCCTTTATATACGACTCACTTATCGCAAGGAATTTTTATTGCGACGAAGTGTCGTGCGACGATATATACGAGTGCCGTGATATTAGATAACTATATATATACAACGTACATTCTTCAAAACTGGAAACACGAGCAAATTTACTTTCTTTCTTTCTTATACCGCAGTCAAGCATGTAAACGTTTGAACATGAGTACTATGTTTCATTAAGAAAGTTTTTTGTCATCGATAATATTCTAATAAAACGAACATCTTAATAATGGAATAACTATATGTTTTTAAAATCGAGATTTATTCTCACAGAAATGAAAATATTTCATTTATCTGAGAACACCATACTTTTAAAAAAGAAAAGGAAAAAGAAAGAGAAAAGAAAGAAATCGTCGCAAATGATGGAAAGATTAAAATAATAGTGGTAATGCTAATGAATAAGTAAAAAAGTAAAAACGTTTTTATCTTGCCACCTACTTAAAAATACCGGATATTGTGAAGGTTATTTCTTTTTCTTTCAAAACAGCCTTTTTTTATCGATCTTAATATAGATTTTCTTCTTTGAGTTGTTAAAATTGTAAACTCTCTAATAGGCTCATATAATCTATTAAGATCAATTTACTTGAAGGGTATCGATTAACACAATATACTAATCAAAACTCTTAAAGCTCTCAGAAGCAAAAATGAAAAGAAAGAAACAAACGTATCCATCTATTTTACTAGCATGCCTTTTCATATTAGTCTCTTGTAGTGTAAACTCCTGTGGTGATAGAAATAGAAATATAGAGTAAATACATCGATAGTTGCTATATTCTCGTGTCCTTGCTTGACCTACGATTGCGCATGCACACATTCTTGTTGAACAATAATCGATGTTATTATAGAGAATAGGAAAGATAATAATGATCTTTAGCTTGCCATTGGTAAACATCTAATGAATAATAGAGTACAATTTAGAGAGTACGTCTCTCAGAAAAATCTGATCAATAGTCGAGAAAATGACCTTCTACAGCAAATGAATCGAACAGATAGTTTGAAGCAATAAAAATTCTCTTCGTAATATTTTTATCGATGAATATCTGTCATTAACATTTTTTCTTCTTATTTTTTAACATATTGTTTTCCCTAGAATATTAATTTATCCCTGTTGTTGATTAATTTTTGAGAAAAACATTGAATAGAATTATCGTTTTATATGAAATGATAATCCATATATATATATATATTGTTTACTTGAAAGAAATATAATCATTTGTTCTAACCTTTTGTTTTATAAACACACAAGAAACAAATCTATAATCTAATGATGGAACTATTTTGAACAAAAGAAGGATAAGAATACTCAATGTCTTACCTCACGATTGATGTATAAAATTCCATTGATTGCGTATTAACAGTGAATATAAAGATGGATAAGAAGAAGAAGAACAAGAGAAGCAGAGAAGTTATGTTATCTCATTCAATACTTATAAAACAAGGACTACTACTATTTCATCATTTCTCTGTTGTCTCCGTCGTTCGCTCTCTTTTTTTTTGCTCTATTCTCTTGTCTGTTTCTGGTAGATACACACTCGATGATGATGATTGTAACATCTAATAATATTTGCTCTCTTTACATTTTCTTTGTCGTCTAGCTATTCGCTAGTGTTTAACAAGAAAAATAAAATATAAAGTCATATTAAATATCCGTTGCTTTTGTTGAAAAATAGAAGTACTTACATGGAAATATCTATGATTAATAGATATTAGAAGGAGTTGATACATATTTTACATGATATAATTATTCTTCCCTTTTATCTTTCGATGTTTGACTTTTCATTCAGAAAAACAAAAATGGTATGTTTAATCGTGCTTCGGTAGCTCAATGGTAAGAGCACTGGTCAGATTAACCGGCTGTTGTGTCTTGGGTTCGCTTCCCGAACGAAGCATGTCATTTTGAATTTTTCATTCAGAAAAATTCAAACATCGCAAGATAAAAAGGAAGAATACTTATATCATATAAAACATGCAAACATCTATTGTTATTATAAAGGAAATTGTTATAGCAAGACTATGAACTTAAATTTTCTATTTCGCTTCTCTCGATTGAATGTCATCGTAGTAATCATAATTAGTTTAGAATCTAAACTATAACCTCAGCAATTGTCGAAAAGGTTAAAATATAGTGACGATAGTTTTAATCAACATACATGTTGTATAAATGCTGGTAAGTATTGTATGTCATTTTGTATTATGTTAAATACAAGGTTATTCTGTCTACTAATCTTGTTATTTGTCTTTGTCGTCTGTAAACGATTTGACTGTTTATTATAGCCTCTTGACTGCTCATGGTCAAACAAACAACTATAAAGATATATATGTATATGTGATATATATACATATGTGTTTTATTTTATGCATCAGTTTGACTAACAAAAACAATAATAGTAAAACGATGACGTCAAAACATATTGTAACATATGCTATAGTTATATTTGGCTATTACAATAATCGACATATGTATTTCATAAATTACATGAGGTTTTTATCGTAGAAACATCGCAACTATTATGAAACACGACTTATAACCTTCGACATGCTTAGAAGATTATAATCAATAGATTTGAGAAACGCAGGCTATTTATTAGTCTACTATTCTATTTGCACTCGGCAACCTTCTCATCTTGATTTAAATATCTTCTAAGCTATTATTTTCTTTTTTTGATAAAAATGTACCGAAAAGAAGTTCGGTAAATGAGAGTTCGTCAATGGGACAGATGCGCTAATTGAACTAGCAAATATGTTTTAGGTCAAGGCTAATCATTGTATTATAAAGAAGCATGTCTAAATAAAAGAATATATTCGATTAAAGAGCAGCTGAATGCTTTTCGTAGCATAGCCGTCAGCTTAATTACTATATCAAGTCATTTGTATAGGCTTTGTCTGTATGAACCGCAATTCTCTCTATCTCTTGACAATGATAAAATAGAGCAATCATATAAATATGATAAAACTGTTCTTAATTTCTATCTGAGAAAAGCCTTTCAAATGATACAAGCTCAAGGTTAAAGCAAATAGATTCATTTAAAGAAAAGAAAAAATTGAAAAAAGAAAAAGAAAAACAATGACAAGAGCCAAATGGCTTTTATCATAATAATGCAGTTAGTGTTCAACAAGCGCTCCGTTATTTTCTTCTATAACCTGCACGATCTGACTATTCTTAAAAATACTTCTAATATGACCGAGATAACCTTGAAAATAAGAAAAGAAAATGAGGAAAAGACTAAGAATAATTGAGTAAATAAAATCTATTTATATAAATAGATGTTGTTAACGTGTTATTCCTAAGTCAAGGATTTACAATGAACGTGTAAAACTATAATTTCGAAATTCAACGAGAAAAATTGACTTAGACACGTTTATTGGCAAGTATATAGAGATGTCTTAGTCAATTTATTTTTCTAGATATTTACGTGAAAGACAATAAGAAGCATTGTTCCTATCGAATTGAGATTATTAACTCTTTTCAATCAAATTTAAGATGTCATCATAATAATTAGTCTTGAATAATTCTCTAATTTGATTATCGATAAGGAATGCGGCATTTTCTCTTGAAATATGGTATCATAACGAATAAGTTCTGAATAATTCATACTTACCTAATTTTCAATTTTTCGCGTTCTCGTACAAGAAGGCAGCAGAATGATGTACGATTATCTCTAGGCTACTTTCCTATGTTGAATTAGAACGAAGATGTCAAGTACAAGAAACATTGACGTCATCGGAAATGTGTTTTGAAATTAGCAGATGTGAATGTTACTCGTATTTAATTCAAGTATTTTGTTTTCTTCATCTAAGAATGATTCTATAGGATGATTAAAACAATTGAACCAATCAAATCAAAAATATCTATCGAACAGTTTTCGTTGCTACTTTCATTTATAACCCAAAATAATTTGTGTCTGTAGGAGCTTACAAATTTATAATAACTATAAGACTTATTTTCTATGTCTATGACGATAGATCTCTTCAGATAGTGTCATATGTTCTTTTTTGAATATATACACTTCGCAATATTAACAAGTGAATGTTATACTTCTCTGTTCATTCACAAGATTCATCGAGTAAAAATTATAATGGCGCATTTTGTTTTCTTTCGTAAGCGTCCGCAAAAATTGTATAAAAAATCCACAAAAATATATGGATGCCACGAATAAAATCCGCATTATTGAAAAAAAAAATTTTTTGTTTTCTCAATTAATCAATATATCTAGAGGTGCCAGCCGTCAGTCGATTTTCGCTGAAGCCGACGGCTGGCAGCCGGCGTTTTTGCTGGAGTCGACGTATTTCACAGCTGACGGCTGGCACCTCTAAAATATATCTATTGACAATAATAAACAGATAAAATACGAGTGTTAACAGAGACAGCAAGCAAGCATTTATTAACATATTACAAAAATAATAATATGCAGGATCGCAGCAAGTCTCAATTGATATTATCTCTTAATAGATAGCAAGAAAAATAATGTTAATGAAAGTCAAAAAAATAATTTTGTACATAACTATATTTATGTGGCATTAGCAATTTATGCACATATATTTAAAAACTTTTTAGGCAAATGTATTTAAAAAAAATAATAATATTTGAGAATCTACATAACGCATTGACACAAAAATTATTATTTATTAGATTTAAATAACAGAAACAAATGTAGAACATACTGATAGCTTGACAAACAAAAATTAGTTCTATGATTGATTAGTTTGATCTTGACTATGCTGAAGAACATAACGACATTGACTAATGGGATTTGTCCACGAAGATGTTGTCATTTCCATATCAGTTAATAGTTGTTTAAGATGACGGAACTCAGCACTGTTCGATGATAATCGAGGCATCTAAATCAACAATATAGAAAAATCAACAAGACATACACATACTTGAAGTGGCATTTTACGAGTGTTTGATAGTAGTTCCTTGAGTTTTGACATTATAAAAGACCATTCATCGAGTAAATCTATGCGACAGAAATATTTCATAGATATTCGAAAAAAAGTCATCGCGATCGACTGCTCTTGTCGATAAGATTTATTTTATTCAACGAAACTTTTATTATCGAAATCAGTTTTAAAAATTTCCTTAAACATAACTCATTTGTAGTCAAAGAGTGTATGCAGAAATTTTCAGGATTTTTCTAGTTTTACATTGATCAGTGCTGTACAAGAATGAAAGTACTATCTCCATTTCTACGTGTTAAGTTCGGTTTGATCGAGTTCAATGATTCTTTTGATGATTGACAGTTAATTGGCATTAATGGATACATCTTACTAGCATTATTATTTACAATATTTGTTGGTGATGATGCCATTTCATGATTTGTTTGATTCAACTCTTGATAGATATGTTCTTCTTGATCATTTGTAAATAATGTTGGATCTATTAGAATATTACTAATATCATTAATATATTTTAAATCTTGTACAGATCCATGACGACTTGTTACGACTTTCATTGATTCACTTAGAATACAATGTGCTACAAGTAAAAGATGTTTATGTATAAAAATTGAATATATATATATATATATATATATGTTTTAAACTTACGATTGGTAAAAGCAAAGAAATTGTTGAGTTTTGTGCCATCAAGACTTGCTTGCTCGTCAGCATTAATAAATATTTTGTTTGAAGAACGCATGACTGGTATCTCATCTTCATCATCTAGTGTTCTCATGGTAGATGAATCGGAATATCGTTGGTGATTACGATTGACTAAATTTTTGTTTTACTCTTCTTCGATCTTATATTTTTCAAAAGTACTAAATCGATTATTACTATTTGAAGTTGATAACGATTGAATTGACTCTGTCACAATATCCGGTCACAATATCCGGTGATTCATCTTGTTTCAAGTTTTCATACAGTGAACTATATTTATTTGCTAATACTATAAATGTTTCATTCATTATCACTATAAAATAAAGTAAAAATAGAATGAAGAACTTCTGTGCATTTATATATGTATATGTACCGTGGCAGAACGCTAATGAGAAAAATTGGTTGTCTATTATTAATGCGATGCGATGCGAAGCATTGCATTTCTATAGTTCGTCGCGTGTTTTCTTTTTCTATAATGTGATGCGAAGCAGAAACATTTATGTAGTCCGTCGCGTGTTTTTTTTTAATGCGATGCAGAGCAGAAGCATTTATGTAGTCCATCACGAATTTTTTAATGCGATGCGAAGTAGAAGCATTTATGTAGTCCGTCACGAATTTTTTTTTAATGCGGTGCGAAGCACAGCATTCATGTAGTCCGTCGCGAGTTTTTAAT
>OENM01001459.1:0-15955 GCA_900239745.1 Rotaria magnacalcarata | reverse complement strand
TTTTTTTTTATACCAATAGAAGAAAAAACGAAGAATAAGTTTCAATGTCACTAAAACGATCGTTCTTTCATTTATTCATCAATGGATGCACATAGATGACTACTTGTATGTCTCTTGAGTTATATTAATGTGGTCCATTGTAGTTCAGTAAATAACTATCTGTTTTCTTAATAGAAATTAATAAAAATAAATAAATAAATAAAAAATTAATTCATCTCTATATCTTCAGAAGATTTATCATAGATTTATTTTCTATTCAATATTTTTTCGCTAATACATATGTCAGAATATTCTGTGTAAATATGATGGACGCTAGATCAATCTGGTTCTCATTGCCTTATGATGATTATCATATCAATAATAGGAGCAATATCTGTCGCTTAACGACTAACCACCGTCTTTCAATGAATTAACGATGGTAAGAAAATACATGATCAATATTCCTCTATTTTCTCACTTTCCTGTCTCATATACGATGGAAACAGAAGAGAACAAAAATATTGAGTTTTTCAAGATAAGACCACTTGGATCTTACAAATAATCAAAAGAGAGTATATTTTCAGTTTTTATTTTGTAATTTTGTTTCTTTCTTCTGCTTCTTATCGATGTACTTGTTCGAATTCGTATGTTTCCTAATGCCTTTATACATAAATATATAAAAAGAAAAAACAAAACAAAACGTCATCTTCATCTCTAGAGAAAACAATTCCAGTTATTAACGCGATCGATGTTCTAACAACAGAAGGATATTTTCGGCTATTTGTTTATTTATCTATGTGTATTAGCGATTGTTGAGTTTTTTGCTTTTTTTGTATGAGTGGAATGTACTACGTAGTCACAGAACTTGTCTTTGGAATTAGTGAGAATCTATATAAAACGAGTAGATAGATAAATACACAAGACAGATATGTTAACATCTATGTACAGAGATAAACATAGATTGAAGAACACAAGCTGTACATTTGAATCAAATGATAATCGATCTCAAGATATTTTTATAATTATCTTCTTAGTCCTATATGTCAACAAGAAAGTAGATCCTTGTATATATACAAAAAAATATTTCCAATATCTTACAAAAAGAAAAGAAAAACAGAGCAAGAGCAAGAGCAAGAGGAAGAGCAAGAGAGACTTGTATCATTGAGTATATTTCAATATTTTTTTCTACATCATTCAGATCTGTGTTAAATTACGAAAATAAGCAAGTCTCTTTCTCTCTCGCTCTCTCTCTCTATATATAGGATCACGATGCTGATTGTCAATATCCTGTTGTTTCTACTATTTCATATTACTCTGATATAGATACCTTTTCATTTTTCTTCTGATTCTAGCACCACAGGATCCCATCAATCATGATTTTACCGTAAGAATACGTGGGTGTACCGGAAAAGATCATTATCCATCGTTTAACGATAGTAATGGAGTAGCCTACAGTGATCACAGTCAATGGATAATTTATCCATCCATCATCGTTTAATGTTTGCTTGCTTTGTTCCTCTGTCTGTTTTCTTTTGGTATCTCTATCATATTTCCTATTGCATGTACAACATCTATTCGAATGCATTACTTGTTATTTGACAATGACTAGAAGCATGACTAATGCATGCAGTAGTAATACTAATAGTTATCAAGAAAAAATAAGCAACAGCTGGATCTATAGAAAAATTTCAATTTGTATATTATATTAATCGTAAATAATCAAAGCGAATTAGTCAACCGGGGTAGAATCAAAAAGTTATGATGTTACTGATCATTTCGTTGCTATTCCTTTCCTTGATGAGTACTAATAAATGAGAAAATCGGCCTTCAGCTATAGTGACTTCATTTATTTTCTCGAAGCATATACAAATAGACATTATAAAAAAAAGAAAGCAATTGCAATTTTACTATTTTTCTAGGATTACAAAAAAAGAAAAAGAGAAATAACTCAGCAAAATACAACTAACCATTTTTCTCTTTTTGTTAACAAGATTTTTGGCAGTATCAAGATTCTCCTTCATTCTTCTTTTCTTCTTCTTCTTCTTCCTTGATAGGTTTCTTTTTGTTCTTATATTTTTTTGATCAAATCAATAACAATGCTGATTATACTGCTTTACAAAGTACCATATACAATGAAAAAACATGACGTTGACATTCTAACAGTAGACGAGAAGTACCAACAGCAGTCAAACGGAACGGTAATAGTAATTGAAGATTAGACGATCTCTTTTCGTCAACATCATCATTTTTCTCTTATTCTCTTTCTGTCTCTCTCATTCTCTCTCTCTCATTCTCTCTCTCTCTCTCATTCTCTCTCTCATTCTTTCTCTCGCTCATTCTCTCTTTCATTCTCTCGCGCTCTCACTCTCTCTCTCTCTCATCTTCACATTCTACTCTTCGTCTCTTCATACGTCGAAACAACGACGTTTGCTCCTCACGCATGATCGTCTCAAAATGAGACATGCTACACCATGGCGAAAGAATCAATCAGGAGATGACGCTTTCGGCAGACCGCTTGAAACTTCGACTACAACTACTAACACCGTTCTGGCATTTCTTTATTTATCGACAAGAACGCCAACAACTATTCATATTAAATTTAACACCAGTCTTTTTCATCAACGTGCAATCGAGCACATTATCTTCATCTTCATCATCATCACTATTTGCCAGAAGCATATTAATCGTCTTCAACCTTACGTCTCTTGCTTATCATTTATATATATTTTTTTTCTTTATTCACTTCTCATTGTTCGTCATGCAACAACTATCGAATGATACTGCTTCGTGGAATATAATTGATCCGCCGCTTCCAGTACCTTTATTTTATAATTCAAGTGTATATGATACTTTATCAGATGGTATTAATAAACTAATAGATTTAAATAATCCAATTACACCGATATCTATTGACCATTTTTCATCATTACCAACAAAAACAACAGTATCAATTGGAATAAATACACCTAATTATTGGGCATTTGCACTGATATTTTTTCCTATATTTACAATTTTTGGCAATGTACTTGTTGTTGTTAGTGTCTATCGTGAAAAATCTTTACACACAATAACGAATTATTTCGTTGTATCACTTGCAATATCTGATATAACTGTTGCTGCTGTTGTTATGCCATTTGCTATTTATCTAGAGGTGAGTTGTAAAATAATTAAAAAGAAATGAAAATCAACTAATCCTAACCGCTTTTACAACTTTTTATTATTGACATGACAGGGAATATTTTATTGATGTAAAAAAAGATTACATATAAATATACTGAATTTCGACATTTATTTTATTATTTACATATCTGATGAGTTTAAGATAATATCTTTTGAAGTTTAAATTTTTTTTATTGTAAGCGGAAATTCTTGATGAAATTTTACGTGTAACTATCACATGTTTTTGACCATATGTTAGTCAAGAGTATAATTGCGTAAGAGAAAAAAATGGTTAATGATATCCTGTAGGAAAAAAAAAACGGAAGTATCTATTCATCATTCAACTTAAGCTGTTCCCTATTGACATCCGAGAGGTGAATATATACTTCACTTGAATAACTATCTTTTCTTCATAAATATTCATACAAAAGAAAACATGAAGAGCTATTAAATTCTATTTGTTTTATCTTAGAAAAATAAATAGCTATTAGTTTTTTAATTAAACTCAAAATATAAAAATGATATAACATCCATACATTTGAACTTTGTCATGCAGAAGAAATTTCTAAAAAAACAAAATAATTTCTTATTTTAGTTTAATCGAGTATGGGAACTATCTGAACGTTTATGTGATTTTTGGGTTGCCTCTGATTGTATGGCTTGTACAGCATCAATATTAAATTTAGTATGAAAAGAAAATTTAATTGCTTTGATAACTCATCGATTGCCTTTTTTTCTTATGTTGTTTTAGGTTGCCATTGCAGTGGATCGGTAAAATAAGATTTTTTCTTATTCAAATGTTTTAATTAAACTCTTTGATTTGTTATTCTGAATACTAGTTATATTGCCGTAACAAAACCACTCAAATATGCTCGACATAAAAATTCAAAACGCGTTGCCATTATGATTGTTATCGTATGGTTTGTTTCATTTTTTATTGCTCTACCTATTGTCAGGTAAAAGAATAAGATTTTGTCGAAAAACCTAGAAATATATTTTTCGTAAAACTTTCATTTCCCTTTTGTTTTCAGTGGTGTAAATAAATCAGATGTTCCGGCTTATCCACGTGTTCGCGATCAATGCGCCTTCTTCAATAATAAATTTCTTATTTTCTCTTCGCTTGGTTCATTTTTCATTCCATGTATTATTATATTTGCTATTTACTATCGAATATTTATGGTTATTATGGCACGTGCAAGAAAAAATCGTAAACAATGGAGACCTAAAACTGCTATTGAATCAGCTGCAGCACAACATCGTTCAAATGCAGATACTTTATTGACATCATTGTTACAGAATCAACCTAGTACAAATCATATAGCAATTATGAACGATAAAAGTGTCAATACGACATCTTCAATACTAAATAAACCTCAAACAATAATAAATCCATCAGTACCTTTATCGAATACGAACAATAATAATAACATTGAATGTAATACTTTAATGATACAATTATCCGCACCCGCATTAGCACCACAAGCGCATCCATCGATAAATGTTATGTCATCATCAGGTGATCAAGTAGATGATGATGAACGTGATGATATTGCCTTATTTATTCATGATGAACAAAAGCGAAGTAATAATAATACTAATAATACTAGTAATCATCGTTATCAAGAACATGAAAATCGTATTGAAATTTTACCGCCAACACCGATAGCGTCCAATATAAAATCGAATAAGTCGGCGTCTTTCAAAACAACGACACACAGTTCACAGACTGAAAATGATCATGATGATTATCATTATCCAACCAAACATTTTAAAACACGTTTAAAAACGAACTCCGATGCTCATACGACAACAATAACAACGAATACTACACAACCAACTAATAATAAAAATGCAAAACGAAAGGCTTATTCTCGTATGAAAAAGGAACGTAAAGCAACACAAACACTTATAATCGTGCTAAGTATGTCTAAAACCACGACAAAAAAAGATTTTTTCTCGTCTTCAGTTTTTTCTTATATAGCAATTTCAACAAATTCGATCATATAAATATTAAAATGTAATAATATGATGATGATGATGGTAGACATTCATATTTGCAATTCTATAAAAAAAAAAGACGAGTGTCAAGTTAAGTGGTCTGAATGAGCTACTTCCTATTGACTACAGTGACATTCACGAGTACCAATTTTAGTGAATTGAAAGGAGAAGAACAGAACAGAATGAATACAATAGATTATTTCAGCTTAGGATTCTTTAGTTTAACCATTTATTTTGTTTCTCTTTAGTTTGCTTCCTAGTATGTTGGTTACCATTCTTTGTGCTCAACAACTTGGTAAACGCTATTGTTAAACTATCAAAGAAATCGGAAACTTTATTAATCCACGATTTTACTTTATCATTATGTGTATGGTTAGGATACGTAAATTCATTTTTAAATCCGATTATTTATACAATATTCAATCTTGAATTTCGCAAAGCATTTGCAAAAATTCTATTTTCTCCATGTAGAGTATCCACTAACTCATCTTCTTAATTAAAAACCGGTTTATTTTCTTCTTCTTCTTCTTCTTTGTTTTTTCTTCTCTTGTTGTTTACATGTTTATTTCACATCGACTACACCACCGCATTTGTGATGTGTGAAAGTGTTTTGTAGCTGGTAAATCCTATATGACCGTGTTTTTTATTTTTGAAAAAGAATGATGTTTAAAGAAAAACAAAATTAATTATTTTTTTTTAAATTATTATTTCAACATTGATATCCCATGTAAAACATTTTATCCAAACAAGTGACTATTAAGTACTTTCAATAGTAGGTTTTACGCAGGACAAAGTACGTATAAGTGAACNTTTTAAAGTACTTTTCATACTTTTTGACTAAAAAGTACTGATAAGTACTTTTGAAACTAAGAAAAATATGATAAAGTACTATAGAAAGTGGAAAAATTATCAGAAAGTACTATAAAAAGTGAAAAATAGTAAGAGACGCTACTTTATTTTACTTTATTACTATTAAAAGTGATTAAAAGTGACTTTTGGTTCACTTTTTTTTTTACATGGAATGACCTAAACAAGTAAAATTAAGTCAACGAGTACATACTACTTTGTATTATTGATTAGATTTACCCACAAATTAAAGGAAGCAGATATTGCTTTCTATATTATTTGTTCTTCTATTATATATCGATTTCTATCAGTTCTCAAGAGAAATCTTATTACTTTCTTTGTAATAAAAGTATCTGTGGAGAGCACGAGTTGATTACTAATATGCTGTCGTATGATTAGTTCTGTGGAATAGCAATCGTGTTTGAAATCCAAGCACAGACAAGACAATGATTATTTTAATTAATTTTTTTTATTAAAAAACATTCAACAAGATAAGAAGAAAGAGAACAGAAAAAAAAACTTGCATGAAGAGTCAATGTTCGTCGTACAACTGCTCTCCGAGATTATTTAGTATTACATTGACGGAAGATGTTCAGGCAGTATGGAAGTGCATGGCGACGAAGGAGATGATGATAAATTCATTGAGCATGAACTAAAGAAAATTCACTCTTGAATTAATAATTAAGAACAAGAATGATTTCAACTTACGATTGATGCCATTGTGTCGAGCTCAAATAAGCTGCATTATTATTCGTATTCCACATGGGACTTGTGTTAGAACTGAAAGAATCGATCATAAATCTAAATTTTTAGTACACAATTTGGAAAAAAGAATCTTACTCGTAAAAAGTTGGTACACGAGAATTTCCTGTGTATGACGTTGCCGTTCGATTATCAGCAATTGGAGATGGCCAAAAATATGGTGAATAATACGATGTCGGTGAGTCATAGGATTGTGATGGTGCAGCTGATGATGAAGGAATCGAATGCTAGAAAAACATTATCATTAAAAAATATATGCTGCAATTTGTTTTTATTCATAACATACTGTCATTCTCTTTAAAGCCTCATTTGAGGATGATGAAGATTTTGGTTTTTGTTGTCTCTTATAACGTGAACGTCGATTTTGAAACCAAATCTAAGAATAGATTAAAATCATCCTTTATTTTCTCCGTACAATGAAAAGAACCAACTACTCCTTACGGAAATTTTTTCATGTCGAACATCGAGCATCTCAGCAAGGGCATCAACAGTCGTTACTTCTGGATAATGATTATCGTCGAAAGCTTCTTCCAAGATTTGTAACTAATTAAACAAAAAGATGAATTTATAAAATATTAATACATTGCATCAATAATTCTTACTTGTTGATTTGTATATTGAATTCTAGTACGTTTGACATAAGGTAAACGTGGTTTACTATCAACGAATGACTTTTCTGGCAATCTTGCATCTGTTTCTAAAAACTCAAAAGCGCAATGAGATTGATATATTTTTCGAAATCTAGAATATACCTTTTTTGTCTAGTTCTTGTCTCATTGATAATGGTTGTGGTGAAGGAATACGACTGGGTGTCGGTGGAGTAGGGGTACGAGAAAGATAACCGGAATCAGCAAAACCACTAGTATTGTTATTGTTGTTACTACTATTATGATACATATCGAATGATGGATGTGGTGGTGTATTAACTAAATAATAATAAAATAATAATTACAAAGTGTACAATTTTTTGTTTGCCTTGTTTGAAAACTCACCAGATATATTTGTGTTAAACGAAACACTAACATTAGGTTGATAACCATGAGGATCATAATACCAATACGGATTCACCGATGGTGGACCGGAATAGGCAGACATCACTTGTCGTTGGATTATGTCTCTATAAAAGAATAGATAGATAGATAGTTGAATTGTGAAATGAACGTGAAATTCGAACTAATTGATCTTATATATCTTTATGAGAATTTTCTTTTTTCGTTTCTCTCAATTGAATTCGACCAACAAAATATTTTCTCTCTTTCAATTTCAGAGAACATCAACCAATAATTGTTTATTTCGTTTCGTTCATGCCTTTTCCTAGTTTGAACATCATCAACAGCTTGAAAAGAAAAAAAGGAAAGATATATCATTAACGATGACGAAATTCTATGCTGGTGCGCAAGCTGGAACAAATCAAACATTCTAGCGTTTTGTATTAGATCATTTAAGGAAAATGTGTTAAAAACACTTTTTTTATTCAAAACAAAAAAGTATTATTTAGAATTTTGAGTAATCCTTGTTCTGGACAACTAAGACGATTTTGTTCGTATAAGATTTTCTTGAAGGTTATCGATTCGAATTGATCAATATGTGATTGGTAATCATGAATTAGATCGATAATCCTCTTTTCATTTTTTCTAATGATGATTTAATTTAAGCTCTAATAATTGACAACATGGCATGAAACTCCTCGCGTTTTCAATTTTATTTAAGGCACGGTTGATATTCTAGGTCAGATGAAAAGGAAAAAAAAGAATTGTCATTTTGCTTATCGAATGAATATTTTATGAAATCATTACACGTCTCAGTAAATTTACATACAAGAAAGAATATTTTCAAAGTGAATAATAATGAGTATTATATGAACCACTTTGTTGCTGTACTTGATTTGTGAATTTTAAATTAAACCATTTTCCAATCAAGTCATAAAATCAAAAAAGGTTTTTTCAAATGCATAAATTAAATTGGTTTTTCGGCATATTTAAAATACGGAAAACTCTAAACAAATTGACATATTTTTTTATCGTCGTTTTTCTTTTTGTTTTGAAATACATAGTTTGCCAACACTATTACACTTCATTAGTCAAAGATGAACAATCATTCTAGTTGTTCGTTAATTGAAAAGTTATTTGTCTGTCATTGACATAATAGCCTTGTCAACAAGCTGTGTATGTATGACAATTTTTCTTTTATTGACAATTTTCATTAAGTTCAAATAGGAATACAATCTGGTGTAAAAGTTCGTCTTCATTTGTTCCTCCCTCTCTCTCTCTAATGAGTGTGAATCGCCGTTTGATGCTATGCATAGTATGTGTGTGATTGAAATACTCATTGTATACGTCAACGACTTTCTCAGCTTTATTTATGCGTTGATGCGAGCAAAGTAGCGATCATGATCATGATACCATTTTTTCGTAAACAGCTATATTTCGATAAAACAACAACAATACATTACGTTAATAATGTTTCATGTTTTAAAGTAATTGTAAACAAAAATCTTATTCAAATCATGTTTGTCTTCATTAGTATTTACATGCTTAGAACCCATTAGTTAAAAGTAACCTTTAATGTATCATTAATCATTTGGTTGAAGTAGACAGGAAATGTTTGTACTATTTAAGTTATCAATTAGGAGAAAAATAATAGGAGCATTTTTTTGTGGCCTGTTCAAAGATCACAGAAATTTTATTTATGAGCCAATTTCGTGATGCTTAGTGAACGTTATGAAGTTTGGACTGGATTCAATGCTTATTAGATTATTTATAGGATGAACATAGCAATAAGTAATTGTTAATCATGTGCTCTGTTTATGCGGAAGACTAAATTCAATATAGTGTTTTTCCTATAGGATACAGATGAATTAAGTAAAAGATATTCTTCGTTGACCATCAATGATGAAATCTCTTTTCTGATATCTGATAATGATTGTAGAAATGCTTTTATACGAATTTCCAACTGAACAAAAAAAACATCGTTTTTGTGTTAATGCAGATTTTACATTGATAGTAGAATCTATTTTTCAACAAAATCATAAGACTAGAATAAGTCAGCTCTAATTTATTCAATATCTGATCGCTGTTCTTGCAAAAGTCACATCTAATAAAAGATTCGATTGTTAATCTCCACTAGTAATTGTATTTCTCTTAAGTAATAATGTAAACCGTAGCTGAATGCAAAGTCTATTGTCGATATTGATTAAAGTAAAACGAAATACTTTTTCTTTGCTTTGAACTCTACAATTCACAAAAAAATTGCATTCAGTGAATTTTGTATAGATAAAAACAGTTTATAAAACTAGTTCCCTGAAAGTTCCTTATATATTTTTCTAAATAGTTCTACAAATAAATATAATTTCAAGATCAGTGGAAAATAATCTACTCTTTGTTGTGCATTCAAAAAGTAAGTACACTCTAGATTCGGTCAGCGTGTCCGGCCGTCCGTTAACACGATAACTTTTGAAAGTCTCATCCAATTGTCATGAAATTTTGCACAGAATGATCTCATCAATATCTCAGTCGAGTTCGAAGATGAGGGATCCGTCAAGAAATGGCTGAATTATTGAAAAAATTATCATTATTGACCAGATCATACCTGACGAGGCGGCGGGGGTGGTACAGGGATTTTTTCAAAAAACAAATTTTCTCAGAATTATTCACAACATATATAAATCGACTCAGTTTTTAATGCTGATTACGAATCTGATATTCGTTTTGAACCAAATCGTAGCTTTCTAACAAAACATCGCCTGAAAAAGGTCTCGAAGTGCACAAAAACTGCATCCAGAAACCATATTGCCTAGATATGTCTCAGATGACCAGTAGTTTTGAGGTTTTCCAGATACTTGGGTTTGTAGCTAGGCAACAAGACTATCGAAACGTAAAAACCCGAACTAGATAGCTATTAATATTGATGATTTATTAGGAAAATAATGATGCCTGTATCTATCATATATCTCTTATAGATTCATGAGGTTGCTTGCGAACGTAATCCCGCTAGATACAAACGCAAATCCATTCAAAAATAACTCTTATTACCCAGTTTTCGAAGCTAAACACGAATCTGAACTCAGTTTCTGTGATTTCTAAAGCTATTATATCACTCTGAGAGTAGAGTCAGTGGTCACCGGATAGGATTACATACAGTGTGGTTCATGTTAACTTGGCACGCCTGTATTTTCTCTTTGCAATGTAGTGAGAAGGGATGTATCTTGATGAGATCTATGTCTTATAGAATAAATGCGAAAACCTCGGATTTAAATCCGATGTTTCCACATTTATTATTACTTGATAGTAGATGTGGTTGATTTGAAAAATAGTTCGATATCCAGTGAATTTGAAGGATCTCCTCCATATACTATTAGTAAGCGTCGTTTCATTTCATTTTACCAACTGAAAACAAAGTAAACTAGTCCTTGTGAGAATAATATCCATTTGCAATCGCACTTTATTTTACAATGCTTTTTATTATTGTTATTAGCGAAAACATTTTATGTAAACTATATTTTCTTAATTGATGTAACAATAAATTTTCTTACATTCAATCGGATTCCTACTGAAATTTGAAAACTTTATGCGTATGATTGCGATTTGCTTTATTGTATTCGATGTTTTGAGAACTTCACTTGTTGTTAACAAAAGAAAAATAAATTTACAAATTAAAATGAAAATAAATAATATTCATAAAAACAACAGGCAATCAACAGTGTAACTAGATCTCTACATTTCTTTGTTAAACAAATTTAACTTAATTGCCATTGAAATAGTTAACTTAACAATGCAATTATTTTGGAAATAAACTAAATCATCGGTCTTTTGTTGCAACTACCGTCTGAATAATGAATATCTCATAGAATCAATCAGTAGGAGTTATCAAAAATAGACTATTGTTTGCTTTGCTAATAAGATAGTTTTGATAACTACTAACTTGTTGCAATCGTCAGTTCCAATCAAACTTCGACCAATTGATTAATCAAAGTGAGAGAAAAAAAATTTATTACCGTGAAATTCTATTACTTTTTGCGCAAAAGCTATTCGTACTGAGTTGCATACTCGATATAGAATAGAATGCTGTTTGGACTTATCAAATATCTATATTATTGTAACATGGTCTACTTTTAAGCCACAAACTCTCGAGCAGTACTGTGTTGTTAACTCAAAAAATGATTATTTCCTGTTTTTGTTTTGGCTTTTTAATAAAAGCGAAATAATGATAACAGTCATGATAGTAACATGCATAGAGCCAAAAGATATAACGATCGCCCGTGGACTCAAATTAATTGGTCTAGTTTTACTAATTCCCACAAGAATTGGCCAAAAATATAACTGTCAAATTTGTCGCATTGAAAAAAACAGTATATGAAGAAAATGTTACTGACATAGTATCGAGTTACAACATGCAATTCTACTGGTTAAAGCAGGACATTAGAAAAATCAGCTCTCTTGATTTCAACAAATGTGATCGATACTAAATTATTTGCAAAGACAACAATTTTACTTTATTTTTCTAATAATTATGCATGTAATTACAGCAATCAAGATTAGAGGATATATCTGATTACCTGCCAATGGAAATATGATTCGAACTATTTTTCGTTGTATATGAAAACTTATGATGTTCGATTTAGATATGTATTTTCAACGTATGAATCGATAGCTTGTGTTTAGATTATCTAACTGTGAAAATTATAATATTGAAGATCTCGATCTGATGATTATAGTTGATATTAAGCTATGATCAAAGATAACCATATAAACATTTTATTGTAGTAATTATTTTTTATTTATAAAAATATGATATTATATCGAGCAAATGGTGTTTTTTAAAATAAAAGATTTATTATTAGAGTCGACATTCTTTCTACAGTGCACTGAAGAGTCAACAAGCAATAAAGAAGTTACTCATCTAACTACGTAATAATTAAATTAACGTTATTTTTTATTATTTTAAAATAAACTTCGATATATAACAAGAAAAACATGTATTAATTCCAAACAATTCGATCTATTTATTCCCATATATCGTATAATTTATGTTGAAAGTTATATTTGTTTAGTAATTCAATTCAAATATCCTCGATGTAGAAAAATTGAATAAATTAATCTCGATAATACTTTTAAACAGAATAAATATGTTTTTTTTCGACTGGAAAAGAAAAACAAACAGTTGTACTAACTTGTAAAATTGAATCATCATCGCTCGAATATCTTTAGTCAAAACATCGATGCAATTTAATTACTTTATTGGTTGGTGATTAATCTTATTTATCATTATTAATAGGATTTGAAAAACTTGTCATTTCTTAGCTATCGATAAGGTCACTCGATTAATTGAAACAGAATCTTTCTTTTTCTATCATTATCAGAAAATGAATCCGAGCTTCTACTTTGATGAACAGTATTTTTCGGTTGCAGGTTTGAATAATTATTATCAAACATATATATTCTTTTCGTTCGGTCAACAATTATCAACTGTTCCGGAAAACCTCTTATCGATATTCAGTTTATCATAAAGATAAACTTTTCTTAAAGAAATTGTTTTTTGAATTCTCCGCTATTGAATAATCTCGTGATTTACAGCTAACATGTAATCAGTATTTATTTCTGTCAAGTATAAGCACCAAAATGAGAATGAGAAAGAGAACCACAATATAGAATGGCACAATCGCAGGTCTAAATATAAATCAAAACAACAATGTATTCGTTTACTTCTAATATATATCTCAGAATGCAGATTAGCATGCAAAATTTGAAACATGTGAGTTACTTATTAGTTTAAGATTTGAGATTTTATCAAATAGTGAAACAATAGATTCAACGGTTGGTACAGAGAATAAGACACACAAACTAGAAGATGTTTTTTCTGATTTAATCTAATGAAAATTCTTATCTTTCTTTTCCTTATTAAATTTTTAAGACAAATTCCACCACCATTTTTTTAAATTTCGCTATCACTGTGATCGAATTGATCATTGCAGTACAATGTTAATAGAGAAAATGGAAAGAGAAAAAAAGATCATAAGTAGAGTAGAGAAAGAAAAAAAAAGAACAAAAACAATGAAAAAAATTAAGTAACGTAAAGAGAAGATAATCACGAACATATCACTTGTTCGTGGGAGAAAGAAAAAGATACAGGAAAGAATAACCAGTGAGTAACTTGTTTTCATTAACGTACGTGGAATGCCTAAGGCTAGAATAGTCAAATTTTACACACGATATACGATTGCCCATTTGAACGATTACTTCAAATTGCTAAAACATTTATGAGTTGGGGCCCATAAACAAAAATGTTTCAGGATGCTCTTGCAAGAGTTGTACCTCTTCTATGTTGTAAAAGGGGATAGAGGACGAGCAGGGGACTGTTGCCAGCCACGGTACAGCTTTCTCTAGGATCGAAGTACAATCGATGAATCTCTTAGAACGTCGTAGATCTTTAATAGGAAATTCACCGTGGGTTCAAGTCGTCCTGAGAACGTACAGATTGGCTTTTTCTATGATAAGTTCACCATCAACATAATCGGCTAAAGCTATCAAGTAATTCTCCCAATATGACTCGCATCTATCGTCCAAGGAAATTTCGTCGAGAGCATATGAAAAGAAGTGATCATTCCAGTGAGAGGATAACATCACTCTTCTAAGGCTCGAAAAGTAAAAGTGAGATAAACCATGTCGTTGCTTGTCCGTAAGGATAGGGAACAGGGGATAAATCCATATGAAAACGGGTAGAGTGTACGACGAGAACAATGCGAGTCCTAGTTGCGCGGATGTACAACTTGACAGCTTAAATGATTTAATCAGAGAGATACGTTGTCGAATTTTAATCATTGTATTTTTAACATGTTGCTCCAGCCTAGTTTGGGAGTAATTCAGTATCCCAGGTATTTAAACTCGGTAATCCAATTTATTAATTTTTTCTTTCTTCTCATCAAAGAAAATGTCGAATTTCGGTGAACCAATAGCACGCGCACTATATAATGCCTCTGTCCTAGTGAAATTAATCGGTTGAACAGTTAGAAGAGAATAATATTTGAGTTGATCAAGAAACAATTTAATTCTTTTTTTCTAAGTTCACACCCTCATCCGTGTAGCGTATTCCTAACTGTCCAGCAACGATCACCGCGAAGTCGTCCGCAAAAAAGTGACTCGTACACCAGGGTAGGAATGGTCCCATATCACTATGGTATGTAATAAACAAGGATGATGCTAGGATATCACCGTGTGAACCTCCTTTTTCGATTGAAAACCACCACGACATTTTAATATTGATTTTGATGTATCCTCGTGTATTTATTAGTCAAGCTTCTATCCAAGATAGGTAGAGATGTGGAATGCCTAATCTGTGTAGTTTTCCTATACAACCTATGAGCCAAAGCTGACCGAACGCTGACCTGAAATCCATGAAAATTGTACTAACCGGTGCACCATTCGACATTAAGCTACGCACGTCCTCTAGAATCAATAATAAACGCCTTTGTAGTCGGAACTTATCTCTGAAGCCTGGCTGGGTCTCAGAAAGAATACCCCTTCTGTCTAACACATCTTGAAAGCGCGTGAGGAAAAGTTTCTCTCCTATTTTTTGGAACACATCCAAAAGAGAGATAGGACGGGTTTTAGCAGGGGAGCAAATAGATTTATTTTTAGCTAAAAGAATCATGCGTGTGTCTTTCCAGGCAATCGGCAGTGTAGCTTTTTGAAACGAATGGTTGTAGAGTTGTAAGAGAAGAGACTAATTAGAGGATGCTAAAAAGTCGAGCATGAAGTTTGAGATTCCATGGGCATCAAGAGATTTTTTCTTTCGTTTGGCATGAACGGTTTCAATTAATTCTTTTTGGGTTACTTCCAGGATATTTTCATCTTCGTTATTGAATTCTATCAATTGTGAGTCCGTACAAGGATGTGGTCTTACTACTTCCTGTTTTTTAAAGAAATCCTCGTAAAAATCTGCAGCTAGGTTCACACATTTTATCCGGCTCCCTATTAGATTTTTTGATGAGTCGACGAATGCATGAAGTGTAAAGGATGAAGGCTTAATAAAACGTTTGGCTCTCGGTCAGAACGATACCGAAATCGGTGAGGATGTGTTACGGAGGCGAAGCGCTGTTGAAAGTTGCAGTGAGAGAAAGGATTTCAGTTCTATTTTAGCTATTTTCCTTAAGAAACGCACTTCCACTTTTAATTCTGGACTTGTTGTTCTTAATGCTCGAAAAGATAACGCTTTT
>OENM01001458.1:0-34239 GCA_900239745.1 Rotaria magnacalcarata | reverse complement strand
ATAACTGATACCACTTGCACGTTTACTGTATGCTAGGTCATCAGCATATTCATCGAATTCGTCCATCCATGACTTGTTACCTATGGAAGTCAATTTAGACATTCTGTTGTTTCATAGGATTATTAACTGACGAGAGAGAGAGAGAGAGAGACAGAATTCAACCCTTTCATACACACATCATTCTATTTCGATTCCAATAGGAAATTAGACTTTGTAACAATTGTCAAAAGTTGTTAAACATTCAAAGATTTGAATGTAATGATCTACTTACGCTTTAGAATATTCCACAGTGTATCGATTGATGCATCATCACTACGTCTTTCATCAAGAGCACTTGAAAGAAAGTCTCTCTCGTCATTGTAATCAAGTTGACATTGAACAATTGAGATAGAGCTAATGAAAAACAAGCCAGTCAAACAGATGATCCACCAATACATTTTGCCATCAGAAACACAAACTGACTTGTAAGAATAATTAATGAAAAATAAGTTATCTTTGACGATTGGTAAACATTTTTATATTGGTGAGATACACATCGATGAATGGAAGAAAAAGACCGTTCGTAGGAAGAGACACAAAAATGATTTCTCTTTTGCGTTTAATAGAATATACACTTAAGTAATGTACATATTTGATATAAAAAATATTATTTTACTTTGATACCGTGTGATGCTTATTACCTGTCAAAACAAGAGACGTCATCATCACTTTCGAATGTATTTAAATTTCGATATGTTTCATGAATAAGTTGATCGTTGTATACGACTTGCAAGATAATAAAAATATCTTAATTAGTATCTATCAGTAACGGACGAAAAAGCAATTGCTACTAATTCAAAACAATTCGTAAATGAATCTGTTTTATCCTTTTTAGGTGTTACTCTTGCATAGCTTAAATCTATTTACATGATAACTTGAAGAATAACTTCTTGTTTTAAACATTCAATAAGTACAGTTCTTATCTACAATCTGAAGGTGTGCAAATGGGTCAAGGAAGAAGATATTTTGAATGAAAGTTATAACTAAGAAATTAAAAATCTGCCTTCTCCCTCTAATGCTGATTTTCTCTCGTTATTTTCAAAACAAAATTTGAGCCTCCCCTAAATTAGAAACGTTCCGCCGCCTGTGACAAGAAGTGAGAATTCATCCGATTTCGCGCGCGGAATCAATTCTATCTAATTCCTGCAATTTTGTTTATTACTTCGAACATAATCCAGGAATTCCGTGCGATTCCGGAATACATTGATCACTGTACTAGTCTAATATCTTACTGCTCGCTGTTGAATGTAATTCACGAACAGAATTTCCATAAATTCTCAGAATTGAGTTATCATCCTCCTTGTGTCATTCGCTACGTGTGGGTGTAGAATAGTAGAGGACGAGCCTAACCATGTCCGCATCGACATCCACACCCACACCCCGGACGCACTGACCGATTCTACAGTGTACTCTTTTTTTTCTCACTTGTATCATTTCATATTCATCAACATGTCGATATGCTAACAGTTCGTTGGCCTACGCAGGGTAAAGACCATGTGATAGAGGATATCGATGGCGACTCAGATCGAACCTGAGACGAACTGAAGTAATTTTAAAAAATTTTTCATAAATTGTATGAAACGCGTTCCTGGTGAAACATTCGAAGCGTTCAGGCACGTTTTTATTTCAAAACGCGTTTGTCCTTGATTTTGCAAACAGCCGCGTCTGAGTGAGATTTTACCTCCAACCGCGTTTACACGCTTCGTTTGTTTCATTGGGGACGCGTTTAGACGGGTTGCCTTTGTGCGTTTCGCACGCAAATGCAATGTGTTTCAGACGCATTTCGAGGCAAAAAATATTTGCATGAGAAGGGTTTAAATATTTTCATCAATCTATACGACTATTCAATTAATCATTAATATATCGATGATAAAATGTAACTGATTATTGTCAGCAATAGGATTAATTAATTCATGAACTAAATGAAACGGTCCGAGTTTATTGCAAGCAGATATAGTAGTATCAATTTTTTTCAATAAATCACTTTCAAAATGCGTAAGTGTTTTTTTCTCCTTATTATACTTTGGTTTTCTTCGGTAATAGTTAATTCTTTTTAAACAAATACATTTTTCAGACATAATTTTATAATATAGTGATTCATTTTTCTCTTTTCACCTGTGCTAAATTTTCCTTTTTTTCTTTTCTTTTCTTTCTCTTCCTTTTTCTACACGCGGTTTCTACCAACAATATTTGGAAAATTCCAACACATCATAGTATTTATACTTGCAGATAAGTACCTTTCAGTTCTGTTGTTTGTAGTCATTTTTATCCAATGACACAGAAATATTTCGAACTTTTGCATGAACAGTTCACATTGATCCTTTTTTAGAAAATTTTCTATTCAATAATGACGTTTCCTGCACGAGTTCAAACAGACTCAGACTTGCTAACTGCTGCATTTTCAGCAATTATGGGTTTAGATCTGAGTACAAATGTTTCCAATTCTGATCATGTAGAGAAGGTTTCGCTGTTTGATCATCATAAAACAACATATTCATATGGTCGCGTTGGTAACACCCATGCTACTTCAACAGCGGCAGATCAATGTTTATTATTTATTAAGATGTTAAATGGTGTAACAGTTGAATGTGAAGTAAAGACAAATGCTACGATTCAAGAAATTAAAGCACGTATTTATGAATTGGAAGGAATACCACCTGATAAACAACGTCTAATATTTGGCGGAAGGCAGTTAGAGGACGGTAAAACCATGTCTGAATGTCAAATGCCCCCGGAATCTACACTTCATCTCGTAGCAAGATTACATGCTACCAACCCAGTTATTCTGGATCCGGCAACCTTAGATCCAATACATAATTATGACTTTACGAATATAAACGATGGTCAAAATACATTTATACGAGGTGGTGAGAGATATGTTCGTCCTTGTGGGTTCAAACGATTTGCACTCAACGTATCCGATAAATTTGAAAATTTGCAATGGCTAGGATGTAATAATGGTGTGGGCGAATGGCCTGTTTCATATCATGGAACTAGTGCTCATAATAATAAAACAATTGCGCAGGATGGCTATGCTTTAACACAAGGAAGACAATTGGCATTTACTCGTGGCGTCTATTCGACTCCAGATATACAACTAGCGACAAAATACGCAAAAAGATTTACCTATAACAATGAGCAGTATCTAGTTGTCTTTCAAAATCGTGTAAATCCTGCAAATTTAATAAAATTTCAATCTGCTTCGACAGGAACTGGAGACTATTTGGTTAGTCCAAGCGACACAGATGTGCGTCCATATGGCATTTGTATTCGAAAAGTATAAAATGAAACTGTTTATTGACAAAAAAAAGATGAGCAATATGATACTATCTAGTGTAGAATTCAAATGAAATAAATGTTGAGTGAGACAATAATACAGATACAGAGTCTATGGGATATTCCATTTCAAACTGAATTCAAAACGAAAAAAGACACCTCCAATTTTCAGATCTATCATGATTTAGGGGGTCCGAATCAAACACAATACTCTTGCCACCGAATTCACAGAAGCGACAATCGTCCCGTAATAAACTGCCTATATTATCTATCTGCAATTCACAACAAGACAAACCCTAACTAGGCAAGAAAACACTATTTCATTTGAATTCTGAATTGGGGTGTGGGGGTTTGTAAAGCGACGAGGCACACCTACACCCTCAAATGAGGACTTTCGAAATCATAATGCTGAGAATGAGATTTTTTTGAAAAGATGAATGTTTTGTGATAGAATTCAAATATTCATTTTTTAGTTTATTTGAAAAATACAATATAAATTCTTTTCATTTAAAAAGAACAAAAACAAATGCCGTGAACCTGAGTCATGGATTTTAATCGTTGTATATCAAAAGTTTTGATCAGATTGATCATATATTTGAATCGTAACACGTATCAAATATTGAATCCATATGATCTGAATGGTAAAAGAATTCTGGATGTCATTGAAATTGAATAAGATGTATTCTTATATTGAGCATGTCATAATTCATTGATAATAACCAAATGAAAGATTTGACGAAAAATCCTATTTTTATTTTCTCAGCAATACAACATAATTTTTGTTGCAAATCTTGAATATAAAAATGGAATCATATATTTACGATAATCAATTTTTTCGCTTTTTTTGTTAGCGATTTTCAGTTTTCTCTAAAATAAAAGTAATCAATACAAACTATATAATCGAATCGATTATTTTAATTAATTTAGAAAAAGTGTATTCTACATCGTATGATTTTATATATCGTGAAATTAATTCAATTTCTTCGTCATCACCTACTAGGGGTGTCAATTTACAGTTTCATTAATTTAAATTTAACTTCGCGAAAAGTTATTTAAATTAAATAAATTGTTTGCATGGATACACATCATTGTTATGAGAAAAATACGTGACTTTAACAGTAGGAAATACTAAATGAGAGGAGAACATAGTATTTTAGGCTAGTATTTGTTCATAATAGTCAAATTTTCTCTACAGATTATGCAGGATCCGTCATCTTTCTTCTTCAAAATACCGAGATACTCTTAAAAGTATATTTAATAGTAATTACAATTCGTAGAAGAATGACTAGCTTTAACTTTAGAAAACAGGAAACGTACTCAAATTTGACTTTGAATAATAGCAATCAAGTCAAAAACTATGTTATCTACTAGTCTTGAAAATTTAACTGATTTGAATTTCAAACTATTTAATTTAAATTTAGTTAAATTTAAATGTGACACCCCTATCGTCAACTAAAACAAATACAAACAATAAAATTTAGAAATACCATTAAAAGCTAAACTCTTCTGGTAAAGTATCTTTCCCTTAACATTAAACTGACATAATACTTACATTCAATAAAAGCTTGCGAAAATCGTTGATTCGTTTCAGCATATAAAATTTTCATCGTTGATTTTCTAGGCAAACAAATATGATGGATGAAAATGATAAAGATACATACTCTTTAATTAAAAATAGACGTATTGTTTTATTAACATTTTCGCCAAGATCTTGTAATGTTTGACAATCATTTAAGACTTCTGGAAACTTAGGAACAAAACGGATGACAAAAAAACATCGTCTTGAAAAAGTTACCTTGATAATTTTAAAATTCATAGTTGATATTTATTCGTTTAATTATATATCAGATGAGTGCTTTCTTTGACGCATCATTTGCCAGATTTCTCGTGAAATGCTCTATTATAATATTCAATTCCTAAAAATAGAAATAGCCATTTATTTATTTGATAAAAATTGTTATAATTCATCTTTATTGAATAATGTGCAGCAATCGACTCAGATATTTAATATAGACTAATTAAGAAGAGATATGCAATGGGTAAAAAAATGAACAAACCAGTATCGATTACGTAACACATCACCATCTACAATTCGAATTACATTGTTTAACATTATTTATTTTCTTCAGATGTACTAATATTTAGGTTATTCATTATTCAGCATAAAGAAATTTCGTCACATTAAAACATTTTATGGATTAAAATTTGATTAATTAAATCTGACAATATGACTATTGTAAAAGCCACCATAAACAAATAAGGTATCGGTTGATCGGTAACACTTTTTAATGCGGTGCGAATCACAGTATTCATGTTGTTCGTCGCGAGTTTCCTTTTTTGCTTGCTCGACGTACGTATCTAACAGGTCACTTTGTGAGCTGATGATTTCGAGATCCGAAAAGCACAAATAACACTTTCGAACGCAAGATAAATGTGTAGAGATCGAGAAGTTGCAATTTTTTTGAAAATAGTTTATTCAAAGTTCCCTTCGTTCACAAAACGCGTCTGAAACGACGATTTTGAAAAGAGCTAACTTCAAGTTAGTTAAAATGAATATTGCAAGAGAATAGGCGTGAATCGTTTTTTTCTTCAGTATAAAACATTTGTAAACGCAGCTGATTATAGATAATGACTAATCCATCATGTCCGACATTTTTTGTTTTTCTCGAAAATAGATCAAACCTATGTTACAAGTAATTATTTCAATGATTTTAGTTTTATGAGGTTTTGTGGCATATAACAATACTAAGTAATGATCGATGTGGTAAGTAGACGTATTTGTTGTTATGAATCTTGAATCTTCTTTTATGAATTACAACAATATTATCAATGATAAATTTAGAGAATTTATCTATATCTGATATAAAAAGAAGCCTAAAAAATAACCCGATACTTTTCTTAATGAGCTTTAAACAAGTTTTATTATAAAGACCAAATCTTCTCTCTATGAAAAAAGAACCTGAGATCAATCACTGAATATCTATCACTCATATTTTTAGCCAACAATGAAAAATTTCAGTAGTTAATTTACGTGCTTAAACTTATTAAGATATTTTTTACTTTTATCTTGACTGATCAAACTTCAGCAATCTCAAAGCATATACTAATTTGTGAGATAGTTCTGTGAAAAGATGAGCCCGATGCTGCATAAGGTAAAGAATTTCAAAAGCTTCAATTTATCTAACCTAAACAAACTTCAAATAATATCATACCATTCTAATAGGATTTATTACGCGTATAAATGATCTAAACTTGACGCGATAGTGAATAATCAGTTATATATAAAAATCTTCTTCGACAAATACATATTGTAAAACGAATATAATATCGTGTTTTCAGATAAAAAGAACTTGCATATGTATGATTTTTGTTACACACTCAGCATTACAAGACTAGTATGACTATCATATACGATGAAAACGAAGAGATCAAGTTAATTAATATAATATATCACATCAATTAGAAGTGAACCCACAAGATTTTGAGGAAACTTTTTCATTTCACGATAGAATGCTCTCTTAGTTACGTATCTTGTGAAGAAATTCTTTGATTTTCCTGATGCATTCACCCTCACCGCCTTGACGTGTTAAAATTAATGAAGGGTATGGGTGTGAATCTCTTTATTGCGACATTCATACCCCACACACGAACAATGAAAACATTCACACGTTCGCATCCATACTCTCATTTTACTGTCAAGTGCTCTTGCTTAATAGAATTCGAAATTATTTCTGATTTCTATCCGTTCAACGTTAAACTCAGTCTCCACCGCATCAGTTGCTTATGTGAACGATATAATCTCCAATAAAATATTCTAGTTCTTTCTAAGTCAGATACATTGAAAGTCACTTTAAAATTTAACGTGTGAAAAGAGTTTATCGTCACAATTCAATGTCACTATTACTATCCATTAAAAGTCAATCACTAATTTGGTGTTTTTCTTCGCAGTTTCCATCATATGTTGAGTGGCTTCATCGATTCCATTGTTGCTGAGTGAGAGTTCGGTGAGTGTCTGTGAGAAAAAAACGTAGAAAAAAATACAAAAGATGAAGGAGAGCAGGATATTCACTGTGTTATATTTTAAAGCATCAGCAAGATATTGGGCCCCTTCATTTCCGATTTTACTTCCATATAAGTAGAGTTTACTGAGTGTCTATATGAAAAAGCAAAAATGGACATGATAAAGAAGAAAAGAGGCAGATATTTACTGTGTTTTCCCGTAATGCATCAGCGAGATATTGGGCTCCTTCGCTTTCGATTTCATTTCCATAGAGATTGAGATCAATAAGCGCCTGTTTGAAATAAATGACGAGACAAATGCGAGAAATGAAAAAAGAAAAATGTTTACAGTGTTATGTTTTAAAGCGTCAGCTAGTTGTTGAGCTCCTGTAGCTACGATCGAATTGTATGAGAGGTCGAGCGTGGTTAAAGTCTGTGTGAAAAAGTAAACATGAAAATGATAAAGATAGAAAAAGGAAAGTCGTTCACCTTGCTATTCCGTAAAATATCAGCTAGACCTTGAACCGCTTTGTCTCCGAGTAAATCATACGATAGATCAAGTTGGGTGAGCGTCTGGATGAAATGGTGAAGATGGAAATAAGAGACACGAAGAGAGAACGTTGTTCACCTTATTATTTCGCAAAGCATCAACCACATGCTGAGCTCCTTCGACTCCAATTCGATTGGCACGAAGGTGAAAATTTGTGAGCGTCTATGTGACAAAAAAACGATGATAAACATGAACGATATGAATGAAGAGAAAGGTTAACTGTATTATTGCGTAAAGCATTAGCCAGGTCTTGAGCTCGTCCTTCGCTTTCGATTTCGTTTTTCCAGAGATCAAGTTCGCTGAGTGTCTGTTAGAGGACAAGAAGATTGAAATGCGAAAGATATAGAAATAAAGTCTTTCACAGTGTTATTTCGTATAATGTTAGCTATATCTTCAGCCGCTTTATCGCCGATATCTACACCGCCGATTATCAGTGTATTAAGTGTCTGTGTGATCAAATCAAGATAGAAGCGAGAAAAACGAAAAGAAAAGGACACTTGCCGTATTATTTCGCAAAGCATCAGTTAGAGACTGAACACCTTCGTCTTCAATTGAATTGCTCACGAAGCTGAGCTTGGTAAGTGTCTATTTGGAAAAATGAAGATAGAAATAAGAGCAATGAAGAGATAAGGAGACCTACAGTGTTATTTCGTAGAGCGTCAGCCAAATGCCTAGCGCCTTCGTTTTGAAATTCACTGTTTGTGAGCGTAAGTGTAGTGAGTGCCTACAAGAAAAGCAAAGATGAAAATGTGAATAATGAAGAAAACAAGAGGTTCACTTTGTTATTTCGTAAAATCTGAAACAGATTTTGGGCCACTTTGTCTCCGATTTGTGTAACACTGAGCTGGAGTGTGCTAAGTGTCTGCATAACAGCGCGAAGACAGGAATGAGAAAGATGAAGAGAAGAAGAGGTCTACCGTGTTATTTTGTAAAATATCAGCCAGATATTGAACATTTTCCGCATCGATTTCATTGCCACTGAAGTCGAATGTGGCGAGTGTCTGTATGAACAAGTAAAGACATAAGTTGGAGGTATAAAGATGGAAAGAGATTCACCGTATTGTTTCGTAAAGCGTCAAGCAAATGCTTCATCCCTGCATCTCCCATTGTATTACCAGAGAGATCGAGTGCGGTGAGCGTCTGTATAAAAATATTAAGATAGGTAATATAGCTATATGAGAAGTATGAAGGAAAAAATTAATTCACTGTGCTATTTCCTAAAGCATCAGCTAGGTGTTTTGCTGCTTCGTCCGTGATTGTATTGTACATCAAGCCAATTTTGCTGAGTTTCTGTTTGAAAAAGTGAAGAGAGATATGAGAAATATGAAGAAAGAAAGAGATTCACTCTGTTATTTTGAAAAGCATCAGCAAGGTGTTTACCAGCTTCGTTGCCTATTTGACTTGACATGAACACGACGCCGGTGAGTGTCTGTGTGAAAAAGTAACTATAGAAATGCGAGAACTGCATATAGGTGACACTTGGTTAATGATGAAACAAAGGAGCTGGCAATGGTACAATGCGCCGAATGGACAACAACTCTTGTGTAGGCGTGGAGTATTTTCGTCTTCGTGAGTTTTCATATACTGAACTATCACGGGGAGTATCATTTTTGGCCAACTCATTGTCCACAAAACGTGAAACATTGCCTATTAAATTTCTGACCTGTATCTAATATGGAGTTTTTCTGCAAAATGTTTTTTAACTAGTTAAAAATAACTTTAAAAGATTTTTAAATGAATGAAATTGAAACGAGCATGAAAAATTATTCAATCTTCGCAAAGCCTCAAGATACTAAGACATATTCTTATCTTACCTGTAAAATTCTAGACAAATGTAACAAATTGTGGTCATAATTCAAAGAAGATTGTGTATGCATATGTATCTCCAGTGTTGCCGATGCCAAAACTCACATCTTGACATGAATGAATTTAGTTGTGAGTTATTTTATACTAACTAACACATACAGTTACTAAGTCATCTTCCTGTCGGATTCTTATTAGAATCATGGTCTTATTGACTAAAAACAGTTGACTGAATCCTAGTCTCATGGTTCAGATTTAATACCATCTAAAACATGATGAAATCTTGACAGCATTTTCTCTATTACTCTTGTAACGATTCTGACAGAGCCTTTCAGGATTTCTAAAGGAATGAGCGACGCTGATACTAGAAGAGCAACAATTGTTAACTGGTTAACAAAAACTGCATAGCAAAATATCCAGTGACTTTTATCAGATATAAAATACTGATTTTGAAATTTTTCATGACATAGAGACGCCAAAGTGCCAGTTGATACAGAACTGAATTCAGCATTTTGAATAATTGTTAAAATCATCGAAAAATTCACTGCAACGCGTATCAAAAAAGACATTTACAAGATAGTCGGTCATACAGATGTGTTAAATTTTCTGTTTCTTTCTTCGCAATATTCAAAATTTACTCGCTTACTTCGCTATTTTGTAGTTTATTGGCAGCAATAATCATGTCTTGTTCAGATAACTCTATCAATATCAAGTCCGGCGAATCACCATTTTCAGCAAACATCTGCTCAACGTCGACTTTGGGGCATTCTGAATTATCCTTTGATTCTTGTTCTTGCTCTAAAATGCACACATGTTTAAGAAATCTTTTGTGTAAGAGACAGCGAGGAGGAAGAGATAAAACTAACTGTTTCTCTGTCAAATGTAATATATGATCGAGTATAAGTTCTTAAAAATAGACTCCAATAAATCCATAGCCTTCGTTTGACAAGCGTTTCAGAAAATGCGTTAGATAAGTCCTTGCATATTACAGAAAGATGAGACATTTAACTCTACGCTCAGCAATATAATGCTGCTTCTCAATAATACTTCCAATACATGAAATGGTTACTCAAACTGTATGTACATATGACTTTCAAAAAACATTCACTTCTGTGACGCCCACTAAAGTATACCTGAAGACATTTTTAGGACACAAATTTTGATATCTGAAAAATGAAAATTTATATATATATAATATAATTAAAATTGATTAGTTCTGGCCGTTCCCAATAATCAGGAATAATTTGACACAAGATGAAGGCCGAGGACATGATGATAAACTGAATCTGAAATGAACAAAGAATTTACAAACGATCATCCACCGGTATCATACAATAAATAAAAAAAAGAATTAGAAGAAAATCACAGTATCTCTGTCACGCCCATGCTTAGATGCAGACTAAATCAGGAACAACACAAACAACTGCGAAGAAAACATTAAAGAGTCATACAACTTCGTACTGAAGTGCTAACTATTGCATACAAGCATTTGATCACCACCATGCTAGTTTATATGCCCATAACAAAGGCATGAGCACCAGTACTCTGCTTTCCAAACGTTAATGTACAATTGAAAATGAAAGGGGGTAATCATTCTACTTTTCATAAAAAAAAAAGATGAGGATGTATAAAATCCTACTTTCTTTCAATGAAATTTTTTTCTCACATTATCTAATGAAACCAAATATAAACTAAAAGAGAGTAATTTCGTGAGTATTTTGATACAAAGTTCAAGCCATATTTACCAACATTTTCGAATATAGCATCATTTAACAACTGAACGAGGTTGCTGCATATCTAGGCATCTTGTGGTCTATTTTCGTCACGCAATGAAAATATCATAAAATTTTAGACCGCGTGCGATAGTTCTTTCCATTTGGTGCAAAACCATCTTAACAGTGAAATAAAAAAACATCGCCACATAGTGGAAAACATGGGTAAACTCTCTATATAACATGACTTATTACTTTATTATATAGGTATCAGTATCCGAAACTGTGGCCCATCATTTGATACAACTAAGATTGCTGCTTCTATTCATTTGCATTATCGAATGTATCTGATATCGAGCGTAAGTCGCTGCAGAGACTCATGCAAATGTTGTTTATATAGAATATGTAAAAAATGACGAGATCAGTAATTATCGGTGGAACACAGATGTTTGTGGCTTACGTGGATAGAAACCCGAAATGTTCTATATGAAACCTTTATGATTTGACACGAAACATTTATTGGGCTATGAATTTGAAATAGTTTTCGCACAGAATTATTTGTGGAACTTCTCAATCGATGCTTTTCTTTATACAACATGAGATTGGCAAGAATGATTAACGTACATTCACATGAAAAAGAAAAACGTTGAATCGATATTTACCTGTGCCATTTACTGTCCTGGCAACTATATGTGTTTCGATAGTGATTTATTCAGGTATTTATACCTGGAGCTCGTCAGTCACTCAAGTTGCACAACATGCTCACAATATTTTACTTTACTATCGTCAAAACATGGCAAATATTTATAATTTATTTTTCTTGTTATTTTCTTTCGCTTTCTGTTTTTGACGATGAAAACAAGTTTCATTCAGTTTGCTAAATTAAGAACAACACATAGATGAAGCGACAATCATTTGATATGAAAGAAACACAGCCTAGAAAATAATGTAAAACGCTATTTATGATTACTGTATAATTGAAATATAGAGTGCTGGACATAGTTTTTGCTAGTGAATACGGTTTACCCTAGTTTGGTCGAAAGTAAAAATGTCGAAAGGTAAAAATGTCGAAAGAAAAAATGTCGAAAGGAAAAATGATGCATAGGTGGCGCTCTCTATTCCGTTTCGACATTTTTTCTTTCGACATTTTTATCTTTCGATATTTTTTCTTTCGACCAAACTAGGGTAAACCGTGAATACATAATCAATATTATGATTTTGATTTGAAACCATATAAATAATCAAAAATCATGACATAAAGATTTTATGCATGAATCGCTTGACATATTGAAACGGCCAATGACTTCATGCACCATTTTGTTTTCAAAATATTTTAAAATAGATAGACAATATGTTACATGAGAGCTTAGAAAGCGATAAAATACCTTTGGTATAGACTCGTTTCAACACATTTCCCCTCATAATACATAAACAGCCCAATTTTTACAACTAAAGTTTTTACCACTCAGTTCTATTCTTGAGAAGTGATGGTTATTTTATGGGCTTCATCTTATATGAAGAATCGCAACCAGATCATTTTGAATATTTGGGTCTCATCTTTTATGGTTTATTCATCATCAGAGAACGTTACCTGGAACAAAGAACGCCCTGTCCTTAATAGAAGCCAGAAAATAACTCATTCAGTTGACCATAGCATTTTGTTTATTTGTCAAATATCAATTACCGTCCTTCTTATCGATGCTTTCTTTCACTCTAATTTCGCCAACAGGTGAATACATATTTTTACATCTCACAGTTGTTTTGCTTCTTCATCACAAAAACATCATTACTTCGAGCGAAGGCCATCACGTTCCGAACGGAAAAAAGTATCGAATACTAATTAGATCCGCACGACGAATATGTTTCTTGGTGCCACTTTACAAAATCGATGATAAGCAAAAAACTGTGATTTATGATAACTTATATGCATCTCTTCAGAACTTCGCTAAAACTACTACACGTGTTTGATGAAAAAAATCAAGAAATATCATCGTTTCTAATGAAAAGGTCGATTTTTTCACGTACGCCAAGGCAAGAAATATTAATTGATATTTCTGTTTTGTTGAAATAATTGTAGGTCCGTGACACCATCAACTGTCTTTGATGCAGTGCCAATCAGAAAAAAAATGTCATTTTCTATAATGAAACGGTCGTTATATTTAATATATTTTAAAGCAATGATTGATATTTGACATTTTCATGTTCTGAAAATTATATCTCCACGAGAGTCAATATGTGAAACTGATTAAAGACCAAAATTGTTACTTTTTTAATGATCTAAGACATTTCTAGAGTTTTTAACTGGAGTTTTCGAAAACCAATACTAGTTCTGATAAGTTTAAAAAATCGGTATCCATTGTTAATTAAAAATAATTCACATAGGTAAGTTGATAAGATGTTGTGAGGAAAAAAAGTAGAAAAGGGAATGTTGTTTTATAGTCGATTAAATATAGAATGCTTGTATTTAGAAAGGTTTCTTTTAAGTTTTTAACCAAGGAATTTTCGACCTTATACGATAACTTTCAAGTAGAAACCACGGCTTTCACCCATTTTACTGCAATTCAAGATCTTCACTGTACTTGACTCAACTCAATATATACGTATTGTACAGAAAAGAGTTTTGCGAACTATAAAACAGTCGACTTTTGAAAAATATTAAATTTTCGACTTGGTATGAATGGACAAATCTAAAATACTAAACTATTCAGTTAGTATCACTTATTCAATATAAACTAAAATTCACATGTTAGAGAACGTTGATGACTTATAATTTGCGATTGAAATACGATAGTCATCTGTAGTTTTTACTAATAGAATAAATAAATTGTCATAAGAACCAGCTAACTCAGTATATACTATTTATTTTCATATAATTTTCTTTTATTATAAGCATGAATTAGCACTATGATCATGACAATTCTAACGAAACAATACAATGAATGAGTAAGAAATGACTGGAAAAAAACAAACACGTAAAACAGTAAAAAGAGCGAAAAACGTTTATTCTCTGCATCTCTCTTATGCTTTTTCTTTTCTTTTTGTTATTATAAACTTGGAAATATATTTTTCGAATATTATTAGCGTTTTCGTTTCATGGTATAATGAATTTTTTAGAGGGTGTTGGTGTGGGTATGAATGAATAGATGTGCTACACCCACACCCTCAAGATTTGTTTCGAACATATAATGCGAAAAAAATCTAGTTCATGCATTGGTTTTTGGAGATGATTGCAGATATTCATAGTACTGGATAGTTGTTGCAAAAATTCTTTTCTACAAAAATTTCGCTATTGAAATGTTTTTATTAAACAGTCAAGAACTGATACCGATAGAGTTTTTTAATGCTCTATTTTTTGTTAAAATTTGGTTCAGATATTGAGAAATTTTTGAACAATACAAAGTTTTGCAAGTTGCAAGAGGGTGAGGGTGTGGGTGTGGGTCTCGATGAACACTTATTCTTACCCACACCTGTTCTATTTTATATTCGATGTGATGTTAAACAGATCAATACGGATATTATTTTTCTTGATATTAGTCGATTTAGTGAATTTCCCAATGAAAAAGAAGTTTTATTCGATACGAATGCTTGTTTTCTTATAGAGCCAATCGAAAAATAAGATTCTTTGAAAATAATTACGATGAGCTTTTCAAATGAAGGACACAAAATCACAAAAGATTATCTTGAATTCATACGACAAGAAACAGAAGAACTGAGTCATTCCATTGTATTTAGTAGATTATTATGTGATTTAGGCGAGTATGATAAATCACAGAAATATTTTGAACAATTATTAAATGATTCGCAAAATGAAGATCATGCTTGGATTGAATATAATATTCGTCGAACTGTTTACTCTAAAGATGAATGGGATGAAGCTCGAAAATATTATGATCGAATGGTGAAAACTGAACCACCGCGAATCAAGGCTTCTTCTTTGGCTCTCCACAATATCGGTGTTATTCTCTACTAGGCATGCACCCAAACTCAATAAGGGAATTTGAATATTTCGAATTTATCTTACTGATTACGAATTATATTAAAGAATTGTCGCGCCAGTCGTATGGAAGGAAGTCTGCCCTTGACAACTAAATGGAGAATGATCAAATGCTCTGTTTGTTGAAATAAGAGATTCAAAGGAAATTGAACCATCCGTCAAACCCAAACCCAATGAGTTTGGGTTTGGGTTTTTTGGTTGACTCTAGCGAATAGGGTAACAACGCTACCAAAATATCTCTTTTGGTATCTTGTAGTGTCAGTTCTCTAGTATAATTTTTTATCGATGAAAAAATCTTGTGTCCTGTCATTCAGTAGATAAAGAGATTTTTCTTCACTTAGGTAAAAACAACCCAAACGGTTTGGGCGCATGCCTATTCTCTACCAACAACGAAAATACGACGAAGCTCTCGAATATTACCTAACAGCATTGAAAATAAAGAAGGGATTTTATCGATGGGTGTGGGTAAGAATAAGTGTACACCCACACCATTTTGATTATCTGAAAGGTTGATTACAACAAGAAAAAGGTTTTAATCGGTTGCAAATAGATTTCTAAACATGTTTTTTCTCAGTTACATTCAATTTAAGAAGTGTCTTACAAAAAGTTTTCGTAGCCAACTTATCTATATGATACGTCTGTTGATTTCACTTGAGAGACTCTGGTTACCCTGTAAAATAAACTAGACTTTGTTATCAGCAAAGAAAAAAAGATACAGAATAAAACTCACCCAACAATAATCTATTTAACTAAAATAAAAAAAAACACATTCAGAGATTTCAACACTAGATATTTCTTGTTTTTATTCTAAGTTACAATTTCAGCGGCGAGGAAATTTTTTCGTAGTAATTATGGTAGAAGCACTTGTAGAAGCAACACTGAAGAAAATTACATTAAAAGAGAGTATATCGTTGCGTCAATTACCTTCAAGAACAGATGACGAGAATAATAAAGAAAGTACGACTCTTATTTGGTTTGACCCTAACATTGGATCACATGAAGATACAAAAAATACGAAACAACAACTTCGACTTATCAACGATTTTGTTATTTTCATGACTGATCTTGATCATTGTGTTTCATTTATTCAATCGATCAACAAAGAAAAGATCTTCTTAATTACATCTGGGTCAAAAGCATCACTACTTCTATCACGAATTTCTTCTTGTCATCAAGTTGATTCAGTTTTTATTTTTTGTATACAACAAGAACGATACGAATATTTATTAAATGAATACTCGAAAATTATCGGTGTTTATGCTGATCTGAATGATTTATGTCAATCAATTAAAATGCAAGTTGATTTAGTGAATAAACAAATTCAAACATTTTCTTTTTTTGATCAAAAAGAAAAATCAACAAAAGATTTATCCAAAGAATCTGCATCATTTCTGTGGTTTCAATTGTTTAATTATGTCATTGCTCGTCTTCCAAAAAATCAACAAGCAAAGCAACAAATGATCGACATCTGTAAAGGTTATTATCGTGGAAACAAAAAAGAGACGAGAGCAATCGAAGAATTCGAAGAAAGCTATCGACCTGAAGTTGCTATAAACTGGTATTCGAAAGAGTCGTTTGTCTACAAGTTAATCAACAAAGCATTGCGAACAGAAGATATTGATCTTCTTTACAAATTTCGTTTTTTTATTGGTGATCTTTCGAAAAATCTTCAACAAGAACATGAAAAACTTTTATCATCAAAAGAAAAAATTCTCCATGTTTATCGTGGAGTTAAACTCGGAAAAGCAGAGTTTGAGAAACTGAAACAGAATCAAGGAAAACTGATTTCAACCAACGGATATTTATCAACAAGCCGAAGCAAATCCTTAGCATTACGTTTCTCAACAGTACAAAATAAGAGAATGGATCTAGTACCTATTCTTTTTCATATTCAATGTAATATTGAGCACATTAATAAGCATATTATTTTTGCTGATATTAGCCAATTCAGTGAATTTCCAGAAGAACAAGAAGTTTTATTCGACATAAATGCTTGTTTTCTTATAGAGTCGATTCAAGAAAAGGATTCATTGCAAATCATCAAGATGAATCTTTCAAATGAAGGATACAAAATTACAAAAGATTATCTTAAATTAACACGGCAAGAAACAAAAGAGCTGAGCGCTGCTATTGTGTTTGGTAGATTATTACATCATTTAGGTGATTATGACAAATCACAGAAATATTTTGAACAATTACTGAACGATTCAGAAAATGAAGATCGTGCTTGGATTGAATTTAATCTTGGTCGAGCTGCTAACTCTAAAGGTGAATGGGATGAAGCTCGAAAATATTATGATCGTGCATATAATCGAATGATGAAAAGTGAACCCCCACGAATCAAAGATTCTGCTTGGATTCTCAACGATATTGGTAATGTTCTCTATGTACAACAAAAGTTCGATGAAGCCCTCGGTTATCATCAACGAGCATTGATAATCCGAGAAAAATTTCATGGATCTGACCATGGAGATACTGCTACGAGCTTGAACAACATTGGTAATACTCTCGGTGCACAAGGAAAGTACGCTGAAGCCCTTGATTATCATCATAGAGCATTGCAAATTCGAGAGAAATTTCATCCATCAGGTCATACCTATATTGCTGTAAGTCTGAATAATATTGGCATTTGTTATGAACATCAGAACAAGCAAAGCATAGCGCTTGAATATTATCGCCGTTCATTGAGTATATATCAGAAGTTTCTTCCTGTTGACCATCCACAAATACAGAAAACACAAAAGAATATTGATCGACTTACTGGAAAAAACTGAAATCATCCAATCAATCAATAGATCAAAGATGCTGATTACATGAAACACTTGATGACTTTTTAAAAATAATTCAACCCTAATAGTTCATTTTCCAGAACGAATTCTTGTGTTTTTTTATTATTATAAATAGATATGAGTTAATAATGATGATCAAACAAAGAAAAGTATAATGAACAGCAATTTACGACAAAAAATAATGAATGTCTCTAAAAAGTATCTTATCCAACAAGAGTCAGAACAGCCGATGCATAACTAACACTTGAATCATTCGCTTTTTTCACACGACTCGATTGAGCATATTTGACAAATTGCATAGAGAATTTTGGTAATTGACTTGACGGAACGACCTTTTTACTTTGTTCAATTGTCTACAATGAATAAGATAGAAATAAGATTTCAGTCGCGATTCGATGTAAAACATACAGCTAGTAAAAGGCTTATTGGATATCGACCACATATTGTATTATCAGTCGAACGGAGATACGAGTGAAACTCAGGTAAGCTCAATTTTTCTATTAATTCCATTCCTTTATGATCTAATTTTTCGATATATTGCCAGATTTCACCATCTTCAGGATTATGTGGAGTATAGGAAAATCGTCGGCCTAAAAACAAAACATTGCTTTTGGAGAAAACTAAAATATCTCAATAAACCCCAATGACAAAAATCCGATGAGATAACAAATAAATTTCTCGGATCACATAAATACGGTGCTAGTAATTGTCCATATTTTTCTAATTTCGATGAATCAAGTGAACCAACCAGGATTGGAATTAATCGAAAGTCTTTGCCTTTTCTGAAGCAACAAATAGAAATTTTCATCAAGCAATTGAAATTCTTACTTTTCAAAAACTTTTGCGATATATGGTAAATGCATTTCCAATGAATGCTCATCGGAATCTTGTTGTTTGTTCATCAACGAAAAGAGGCCTGTCTTATGAAGTTCACCTGATATTTGCGTATCAATTTTAATATTATACAAGGGCGTTTCATAGAATGCATGATTAGTTAATGCACACGTATTTAAACTATAATGATGCGATGGGCCAAGAAGAAATACGCGATCGATATCCGTTGGATCAATTGATTTATACGCATATGCAGCTGTTGGTCCACTATAAGTATATCCGGCGTGTGGTGCAATGATAGCACGAGCTTTTAGTCGACTATTTGTACTGCCATTAGCTTCTGTAAGCCATGTTGATAATTGTTGATCGAGACAGTTTCCATCAGATTCATACCAACTTCCAGCATGTGATGCTTCACGGATTGAACTCATTGAAATCTGAAAAATTGAAAATTTTATTTAATGAATTTTTGAAAATTTTCATTCTTGAAAAACGAAGGAATACATAGACAATCACGCTTTATTTGTTTGCGAAAAAATCGATAAGTTACTTATAAATTCATCTAATTTTTCAATAAATATTTCTTGTTCATTAGTTATTACATCCGACGCCGAAGAACGAGGATTTTTAAGAATATAATTGACGTATATCTATTTAAGAGAAAAAAAAACATACGACGAAAATTTGTCTTGTTTATCATCGTTCGACTATGCTTACTGTACTGTATAATTGATGTAAAATATCACGAATATTGCCAACATTATTATCTGTATTTAAAATAAATTTCAATCCGGTTAGCGTTTCATAGTAATGAAGTTTATAACAATTTGTTTTATAACTTAGAAAACCATCTTTGCTGAAAAAATAATATAATGAATTTATTGAGAAACTATAAAAATCTACATACAAATCTGTAGGTGATAGACGTTGCACAAAAGATTTCACCGAATATATAAAGCCGTTCATTAATTTAAATTCCTAATAAAAAAACAATAAAATTGAGCGACTATAGAATTTAAAATAACTCACTTCATCCTGTGTCATATTCGTTTGTTGTCTTCGCAGCCATTCACGATAGAACAAACATTGCCCGGTCCGACTGAAGATGTATAAATTATAAACAACCATCTGAAAAATGTGAGGACTTTCTGATTTTCTTTTAAAAGAAGAATTATGTCAACACACGACTCTTTGCTGCCTTTTTTAAATCACGCAATAAATAAATGTTGAACAAAACGAAAAAGCATGCGAGAATACTTTCGAGTACAAAGTGAAAAAAATAAACTATAAGTTATGCTTAATAGTCATCACCTCGACTAACGACTTCTTTGCATGTAGGTCTTAATATGATGGTATGTTCGAATTGGGCTGTATAACAACCCTTGATATCACATAAGGGTGGATATGGATTAACGACTTCAGCGTCGAGAAGACTTTTTAGTGAAAGTAAATATTTACTTTCACCTAAACGGTCCAACCATCGACGACAGAAAGCTAGTGTACCGAAATTTTTTGTTATTGTGCTGTATAATTGTTTTGCTTTAGCATTTCTAATAAATGGAAAAATATAAACAAATGGAAATTTTATTTTGTTGTTGAAATTTACCTGACGTTTGCTTGTTCAGCATCGAAATTCTTCATATAATGAGATACTTCCATATCATCGTGTACAACACCTTTGCCTGTACTACCGAATGTTTCGATAGCATAGATTTCACCTTCCTGAAAATTTTAAGACATTAAAAAATAGACTTTCTTTTATAGTAATGAATTACCTCCATACGAGTTGCTTCGCCGCCTTTAACAATAGGAACTGATTTGCCAGCATGAATATGATATTGCCCAATAAGATGACCTTGTAGATTACGAATAGATTTGACTATAAGATAAAAGAAGAACAACAGTTTTTGATTTTGTTAAATTATTAATATGTTAAGTTATTATTGTATGATGTACAATGCCCGGGCTAGAAAACAAAGCATACTTGGATAAAGTTTTCCATCAAGTTCAAGTTCATGACTTTCCATAACTTCTTGAATTGCTTCACCAACATCGCATAGACGAACATCAATACCAGCAGTCTTAAAAAGAATTTTCGTCAAGAAAAAAAATTAAATATTTTTCTATATACTTGTATTCCTGTATTTGTTGCATCGCGAACGGCTTTAAGCAATTCATCGTATTTTGGATTGAATGCAACTGTCCATGCACAATCAATAATTCGACCATTGATATGTGTACCAAAATCAATTTTACATACATCATCACGTTGAAGTATTGTATTATCACCATTGTTTGGTGTATAATGTGCAGCACAACTGTTCAGTGAACAACCTTTACAAGAAAAACATTAGTAAAATCAGCAAGGGATAAAATTCATTATATGAATCTTACCTGTTGGAAATGCTAAACCAGCTTCAAGACCTTTTTCTTTTATTAACAACCGATTCATATTTTCTAATCGTTCACTATGGAGAGAAAACAAGCGAACATGAATTATAATTACTTTAATTTGAAAGCAAAACCTACCAAATATCGATCATTTTCATACCGGGTTCAACCCAACTCATAACCCATTTTCTTGTTTGTCTATGACATTCAGCGGCTTGACGCAATTCACGATAGATTTCTGTTTGTGCCATATCAAGCATTCGTTTTTCTTCCCTTGTCGTACGATTGATAGCAAGTGAACTAACAATTTGAATAGGAATGAAAAAAGGATATTTATTTAAGGCTAAATTTTTACCCATCGGCTGGTGGAACTTTTGGAGTTGGATGTTCAAGAATCTGTCCTTCAGGGAAATTTCCGCCTGGAAACAATTCGCAAATAGGTATCGATGGTGGATTTGTTTGCTGAAGGCAAGATACAGTCGGATGAATACCATTTGTTACAACTGCTGCTGCTTTAAAACAACTTTTTTTTAATTAAATCCTCATAGATGAGAGCAGAAATCACCTTTTTTCTTTTTCTTATTTTTCTTTTTAGCAGCTGGTTTCGTTTCATCACCATCGCCACCTTCTTCGTCTTTTTCATCCTCTAAATAAAAGTCAATGTGAAGATTTATTTTTTCTACAAAATAAATCTAAACCATCTTGTTGAACAGACAAGGCAGCTATCGCTTCTGTTCCATTTGCAACCGGATCTGCTTCTGTATTATTTTCGTTGGTAGCAGCTTGACCTAAAAATTAACCGATTAAATTTCTTCTTAATTAATTAATTCATTTTACTTTTGTTTTTCTTCTTCTTCTTTCGTTTCTTTTTCGCTTTCCCATCGGATTGATCATCAAGTTTGCCAGTTTCATCTACGTCATCGTCATCCGAATTTTCAATATCTTTCTGTTTTTGTTGTTCTTCTTCTAAACCGTTATTCAATGCCATGTTCAATATGCTTTATTTATGTATTTCGGTCTTGTGCTCTTCAGTCTTGCGCTGCGCTCACAAACTTTCCCAACTAATATAAAGGCCAATAAAAAATTCGTCATTGCCTTTGTCAAGAAGCTTTTACTAGATGTCTCTACAGTAGTTTCGTTTTTATATATGCAAATAAACTGAATCATCAAATAGGGCACCAATAATAGTTGTTCGATCGTACCATCATAGAAAGATAAAGAACGAAATAGAATGTTTACGAACAATCATTATCTACCTATAAGCATATAACTGTTCCCTAAAGTATATGTGCATCAACTTTGGACTTGCACTTACAAAAAAAAGATGAGTCGAGGGTAATTTGATCGTTCTTAGTGGTGCAGAAGACGTGTTGATATAAGAGGCAATGCTGTATAATATTATAAAACGTCAGTCTTTTTTAGATTTTTGACCAATTTTTTAAATATTAGAATAAGAAGAAAAACCGATGGGGCAATATATAACAACCCATGAGTTTTATCATTCATATACCGATGAACCACATGCCACACGTCGAACAGAAATGCTTAGTAAGCTAATCGAATTTCGTTTAAAAGGCTTCTATTTACCTAAGCTTATTATTTAGAAAAATATCCTGAAATAAAACAATTAATGGGACACGATTGGCGTATGGCAATACAAGTTGTTATATCTGTAATAATACAAATAACTGTGGGAATACTTCTCAAAGATGCATCTTGGTCAACATTACTTTTCGTTGCGTACGTTGTTGGTGGTACAATAAATCATACGCTGTCATTAGCTTTACACGAATTAACACATAATTTAGCATTTGGTCATTCACGACCAATATCTAATCGTCTATTAGGTTTTTTTGCTAATATTCCATTAGGTGTACCAGCATCAATTACATTTAAAAAATATCATCTTGATCATCATAGGTAAATAGAATAAAAACATAAAGTTCGTTTTTTTATTATTATCTGATAATATTCTTTAGATTTCAAGGTGACGAAGTATATGATACTGATATTCCAACACGTCTCGAAGTGTTTTTATTTTCATCACGTATAGGAAAATTTTTCTTCTTAATCATAATGCCGTTTATTTATTCATTACGACCTGTATTCGTTTTTCCAAAACCAATACACGTATTGGAATTAGTTAATATTACTATTATGATAGTATTTAACGGAATAATGTACTATTATTTTGGTCATAAAACAGCATTATATTTCGTTCTGGGTACTATACTCGGCCTTTCGATTCATCCTATTTCGGGACATTTCATTGCTGAGCATTATGTCTTCAAAGAAGGATATGAAACTTATTCATATTATGGACCATTAAATGCTATTACCTATAATGTTGGATATCATAACGAACGTAAAGAAATTACTGGATAATTTAGTTTAATTTTCATGTCAATCGTTTTTGTTTAGATCATGATTTTCCGTATATCGCGGGTAGAAATTTACCTAAAGTACGCAAAATTGCCCCTGAATATTATGACAATCTTCCATCTTACACAAGGTACGTGTTTACTAAATGAAGTTGAAAAAGAAAAACCTCATTTCAGGACATTTACTCTCTTTGTTTGCAAGAGAATGAATATCAGGATTTTGAGTTTACTTGTGATCAATGAGCTTAAAGAGGACTTTTGTCATTTTGTGACTGTAAGTTTTGGTTTGCTGTGGTCTATATATGCTTTCAACTAACTTCTAACAGCTCAATGTATTCTCAGATTTGATAAAATCGCACTAATTTGTTTTATAGATATTAAAAAACATAAAGCACAATTTAGCGATCTTTTTCAAATTTTGAATTGCTTCATTTTTCACGCAATTTTATGTCGAATCAAGCTGCTACTGATTATTGACAAAATATCTACTGTTATGAGAGGGTCTTAGTTACACAGCTCGAGGGATTAGGCAAGGATGAATTTTAACCTTTTCAATATCTATCTGTTAAAAGCATTTAGAAATATATAACATTTACTTGACTGATAAAGATTTGTATAGCACGAAAATTTTCACATGGATTATTCAATCGATGAATTGGCAACGAAGGTGTTGTCTTTTACTCTCCATAGGTTATATGCAGTTAGGGAAATCATTGATTGAAATTCATTCGCTCGGGATTTTTGTATTATGCAAAACTTTTTTCAAGCTATAGTTATCCGCGTAAAACTTAGTCACCCATTTTGCTTTTTCGAACGAGGAAATTTCAATCGATGATTCAAGCTTCAAGAATTGAAAATGAAAATTTTACTTAATTGAATGTCACATACTAACATAGATCTATTAACCATTGAAAGACCTTAGATGGATGGTAATCTTCTTTTTTTTTCAAATTTGATTAAAACTATTGTAAAACAGATATCTTACTATTTTTTAATTTTTGCCTAGTTGGGTTAAAGTACTCTACGATTTTGTCATGAATGATAATGTTGGCCCTTGGGCACGTGTAGTTCGACCTACAAAACTCGGAGTTGAACCGGTCGTAAGTCAACAAGAATATGAGCAAAAATTAAAAACAATTGTTAAAGAAGCACACAAACGTGATTAACAAGAAAAACTACTGCAGCAAAAAATATTCAAATCGTCTTTTTTTGCTTCTCTTAAACTGACAGTCATGAAAATTTGATTGATTTATGATCTCTGATATATAATGGTGTTTTCAGCATAGATGGAGCTTTTGACGCTTGCATGATAGTCGATGTTTGATTATAATATCTTCCCTCCTGTTGTGTCAGATTCTTTTTGTTCATCTTGCATTCAATTTAATACTTCTCTCGAAACTTCTTTGTTTTTTCTTATTTCTTCTTTGAGAAAATCAATCACAAACACACAATGGCATCTTATTTTATTTTCCTTAACTTTGTGCTTTATTTTTTTGTCATGAGCGTTGTTCTGTTATGTCATCTGTGCGACGTAACTTTCAAACTCTGCCCATGTATCAAGTCTTCCACCTATTTGAATTGTTACTCTAGTCTTCCTTTGTTATTTATATGGTTGAGTAGCAAAAAAATAAACATCTATGCACTAATTGTGCTACAAGAGAATTAACAAAAAAAGAAGCAATTAAATTTGTGAACAAATCTTTATTAGCACAATAACAAAGATAATTCTAGAACATTAAGAAAAAAAGCACAATGCACTCGTATACGGACGGAAAAATATGACAAATTGACCCGAAAAAAAAAATATATAAAGAACGCAGTTGTACTTATTTTTTTTAATTTTTATTTTGGCTTCTAAGAATTTCTCATCCAATGGAATGTGAGATAGACACCTTAGGAAATTTTTCTTCAGATATCTCAGAGAAAAACAATCAATCATGTATGTAAAGGACAATATTAGTTTTTTTATTCTATTTATTGAGGCCTACTTGGAAAAAAATCAACGTAATAGTGAAAATATTCGTTGACATGTGTAATCATGTGGTGAAATTTAAAAAAATTGACTTTAAAATAATTTTAATAAATACTAATGAATTGACTTTAAACATGGGACATAAATTTAAATTGTCGTAGGAAATGTTTTTTGCTGACCGAAAAGATATTGTCCTTTACATTAAAAAAAAATATAATCTCTGAGATTTCTTCATTACCAACGAAAAACAGGCGGTGTTTTAGAACACGAAATTTTCAAGTGAACACAACAAAAACATAAAAACACATGCGTTTAGGTGTTCTTTTTCGTATATGCAGCGTATTATTCATTTTTTGAATGATCTCCATTCGTGTTGACTGTCGATGTTTGTTCGATATTTGAAGATGTTCCTGTTTGTTTTTTACTCGAATGCTTTTTAACATAAAGTAATTTTCTTTCTTCTTTCGATAAGTGCGGCGATGAATGAGTATTGTTGTTATTATCGATAACGTCATGAAGGACTTCGTTTACTTTCGATTTATTTTTTAAGTTAATAGCATTATTTAATTTTAATGCATCTGAACGTACTGAACGACGAATACGAGATTGTGGTCCTAATCGTGGATCAACTATAAAATTGTATAGCACTCGAATCCATGAATAATGACACGGCAAATTATCGTAATAGTCCGGAGCAATTTTCTTCAACTATTAAAATAAAAAAAACGAAATTGATTAATATAAAAGAGACTAATTGAGAATAATCATCGGAATGCTTACTTTTGGTAATGCATAACCAGGAATATTAGGAAAATCATGATCTATAGACAAACGAAGAAATTATTGCGAATCGAAATTCATATAAAAGAATATTCTTACGTTCATTATGATAGCCAACATTAAATGTCAAATAATTTAATGGTCCATAGTACGAATAAGTTTCATAGCCTTCGACAAATGTATAATGTTCTAGAAGAAAGAAAATGAAACGAAGAGAATTAAATATTAAGTTTATAATATAAAAGTAATTAATCTAACCAGATAAAAAGTGTCCAGATATTGGATGAAAGCCAAGGCCAAGTACAGTACCAAAAAATAAATAAACCAATGATTTATATCCCAGAAAATAAAAAATAGCTGCATCAAAAATCAATTCAATAACAAGATTGATTGCTTCAAGTAGTGTTACTGGCTTTGGTACACGAAGAAGTGGTCGTACAGAATAGAGTAGTGGTTGTGCGACAATATATAAAAATTTACCAATAGGCGATCGAAACAGCCATACTTCAAAATATGTTGGTAGATCTGGATCTAGTAAATCATCACCTTGGAATCTAACGGAAAAACATATTTTCTCTGAATTGAAATTTACGAAATTTACTTGTGATGATCGATGTGATATTTTTTAAATGTAACAGATGAAGGAATACATAATGGTAAATTAGCTATGTATCCAAGTATTCGATTAGCCATAGGTTTATGATTACCAAAAGCTAAGTTATGGCCAACTAAAAGAAAAAGAAGACAAGAAATTATGTTAGATTATTGTTGTTTTTCTTTTCTCTCAATTATTTCATACTTTCATGAAAGCTAATCGAAAGTGAATGATTAAGTGTACCACTAATGATATATGTTAACAGCCATACATATTTCCAGTCTAGATCTCGAACTAGAATGGCCATTATAATCTGAATAAGTACAGTGACAACAACTTGAGCAGCAATGCGCCAATCATGTCCCATAAGTTGTTTGATTTGGGGATATTTTTCTAAAAAAAAAACACGAATATTATTCAAAATGAGACTCGCAAATGAATACATACGTAACATTTCTCTTCGGCGGGTTGTATGTGGCTCATCGTTATAGACCCAGTAAAAGTCGGAATGAGTTAGACGACCACCCATGACAATAATAGAATTTAGATAAGTTACAAAAACTAAAAATGAAATGAAAAAGAGATATAAAATTGGTAAATATTTATTTGAATTAAATGATTCATTGTGTGTACACAGTGAGTGATGATAGCTTCTATCTTACATTCGTTTCAGAGGCACTACGATCTTGTAATTCATATGATTAAAAAAATCTCTATCCTAACGACTTAACATCACAATTTTTTTCTCTCTAATCACATTTGGGTACTCATGCACAAAAGAGAAAGAGAGAGAAAAAACACTCCTCTGTCCGACAGGTTCATTCAACTGGAACAGAGGGCATCTACCTATAAATGCATTTTGTTATAATAAAGTATGCAGGACAAAGTTACTAGAGATTTCTGTTACGAAATAAAAGACGGAATATTCTTAATCATGCAATAGTTGTGGGTGGATTGAAATCGATTTGAAGAGACTTTTTCAAACAAAAAAAAAGAAAAGAAATCAGCTTCGCTTTGCCCTTTATATCAATAAAATAAGAGGGTTCCGCCGTTTGTTGCTTTACTACATCCTCCGTTTTTTTTCTTCTATTAAAGATGAAGAACACAAAAGACTGTGCCATCCTATGCGTTTTTTTCTTTCTTTCCTCTAAAATGCTTCAGTAAGTCATGTCTATTACAATGGTTTTCATGTAAAAATTAAAAAACTCAGACCATGCATTTTTTTTAACCTTTACATACATTGCAAAGGCTGCTGAGCTTTATGTCATTTACATATTTTTTCTAAATCCTTCATTATACGTAGCTCAATATACACGACTTATAATCCGACTCTATTTTTTTTATTCAAAAAAGAAAAATAATATATCGTCGGTAAAATCGTATTACTAATATTGTATGAAGGAAAGGTTCACTGACACATTTATATATGTATCTCAACAGTGTAAAGGAATGACGCATCATATTGACCGCATTCTATAGTATGAATCAGAATGCGTGCCTTATCTCGCTCTATCACTAGCAAGATTCTCATTTGCTTTTTATAAGGCTCGTAGTCGTTACCGCCGTTGCCTTGTTGTTGTTTGACTATTCCGTTACACATTATACAACTTTTTGTTACCTGATACAATTTGGCAAAACACGAGAGAGAGAATCAAACTCGAGTCATAAAATGGTGACAACTCAAAATTACATATATATATATATATATATATATATCTTCTTTTTTTCCTTTCCTTTTTTTTCTTCTTTACTTTGCTTAGTGTCGTTCGTGACGAACATTATGGTTATATGTCGTCATGACAAATGTTGATTATTGTTTAACTATGGTTTCTATTTGTCGTTCCTAGTAGTTGATGACAACTAACGGGCATCACTTAGTTTTGCATATTGTTTTCTTTTTATGTCAGAACGACGAAGACGAAGAAGAAAAGAGAAGCGTAAAGAAGGAAAGAAAAAAAAAATGTACACCAAGGTCAGTTTTTTTCGGAGCGTGTATCATCGTATATTCAAGGTGATGAACTGGCTAATAAATCATAACAGCTGTTAGATACTTGTCAAAATGAAGAAGAAAAAATAGATACTAAACGATTTATCAATATATTTCTTTCATTAATGCGACAGCTCGCATCAAAAACAATGTCAATAGTATCAGATCTACTTTGATCTTTCTTTATTTTCCTTTCTATTTCAGACACAAAACCAAATATATTCGTCCGATGTTATTTATCTAAAGTGTTTTAATTGAAATATGATTATGTTTTTGAATATTGGTGTCTGATCGAAGATAAACGAATAAATTAAAAACATGATACATGGATAAAGTGTACGTCAATATTTGTACAGTTTTAAAAGAAGTCATTTGCGTTCCGCAGGTAAATATATACTCAGCAAATCTGTATACGTAGTATGTAATCGATTGATAGTGTTTCAAATTCGATATGCAGTCACTAGCAACAGAAAGAATTAGTAAAATAAATTACGCACATGATGAGTCATTCTTTTTTATTTCGGTTGGTGTTATTCATTGATTTTTTTATGAAGCGTTACGAAGTGGGCTGAATACACTTTTATTTTGTGAAGGATTGCTTTTTCATTGATTTCAATGCGATTGGATAGGCTACGCTGAGATGATCATGAGCGGATAGCTTCGATTTTGAATTGATATTGTCAAGGTCAACAATGGATGATGTTTTGTGTAGTCGAGCGATGAAAGAGAAACACCGAATTTTTTGGAGTTTCACCGGAAGAGAATAATAATTTCTTTAAATCAATAGCTAGTTCAAATAGAAAAACTAGACTAGGATTCGATTCATTAGTAAGTACGTATGAATCGAGCTTTTTTTATCTAGAGGCACGAGTGAATTTCAATGCTGCTGATGTTGTAAACTACTGTCAAACCCTCAATAAGCGCCAAAGTATTTATATTTTATCATGATTGTAAACCTAGTTGAGATTTACAACTTTAGATAAGTGCAAATGCTGTGGTCGAATTGTAATCCTTCAAACTACCTGTTTACTATCTTCAAGGTTTTTTTCAGTATTAATTCTATAAAAACTAATATTAACATCTTCTGTCATCATTATTCAGCGGCAACAGAACAATAAACCTCCTCAAATAAATTTCGCAAAAATATAATTTCTCCCAAAAAATCCTTTTGATCTTATTTAATATTTGAACGTTCTTCGGGCCTATTGAGAGCCGAGAAAATTTTCTCGATTCTACTTCTTTCTCGAATATGGTGCAATGTTTTTCGAGTATGCGCAAATAGGTAACAAGTTAAGTGCAATTGAAGTTTAACATTTGACATGGAAGAAAAATATTAACTTATATGCATGAATGCTAACGTCTCAGTTAAAAATAACTCCAATTTCCATCGAGAATATGCATTCATGATTAACAAATCAAGTTTGACATAGTAATAACCACATCACTTCGCTCGCATAAAGAAAATTTTCGTATCATGCTTCACTATAGAGAAAAGAAACTTTATTAGAAGATTAGGTTTGATTGACAAAAAATTGCAAAGTAAAGAATAGCGGCCACTATCGTGTAGTCACTTGAAGACAACAAGGTATCAGAGATAAGAGAAGTCTGAAGCATCGCTTGCTATCTTTTCTTCGTTTTATTCAAACGAAAACGAAAATAAACGTCTTTTTAGGCAGAATACAACTTTTTTGCATAATACGCAAGCTTTTTACGACAGGAGTCTATCATAGGATATTTTACGCGTAAGACGGTCATCGATTTTTCTATCGAAACCAAAAGATCGATTTATTGTCACTCGATGGTAAAATCTAAATCATGTAATACAATTCATTTTTGATTGTATAGAATGGCATAGACGTAACATGCTATTGTTGTTTTCAATGAAGAAAACATCATTCATTGGTTCAAGGAAATAGAAGCGATATCTTATAAACATCAAATAGTATAGATTTCATTATGATTGAAAACTGGCTTCTCCTTCTCTTTGCAGTAGAACATAGAACTAACAATCTTTTTGTTAGATCAAAAAAGTGGCATTAATTATAGACCGAAAGACTTGTATGAAGAAAAAAATCGTAAATGATATAAAAGTTATTTAATGATTAATAATTCAAATATTGAAGTAATTATTAATTAACATTCTTACATGATTTAAACACTGGATAGAATCTTGTTCTTTTATTCAAAACAGGTTAATAAAATAAGAAGTTCTTAATTATTTAAAAGGCATGATATTATCTAGACCATATGCCATAAACAAATGAAAAGAAATGGAAACAAAATACAACAGCAGATGTGATTTTTCATGTCTTGAATAAATTCAACTATGAAGATGAAATATAAATATGATTTTTTTAAACAATAACACAGTGAGAACGGTCGAAAAGAGCATCGTTTTGAACGAAATCTATGACAAGTAGATAACCTATAAAAAAATATTAATTACAATTGTTATAATTTAACGATTCTTTTTCTCATGGATTTGCAACCAAACAAATTGCGTGTGTGTATGAATTCGATAATTAAGCAACTACATTTGAATTTTTAGACAAAATAACCCATCATTAGATCATGTAAAATTTTACTGGCGACAAAATATACTTTTATTATTAGAACCCATTTCGAAGTTCTATTAAACAATTTTTTTCTACTTTCTGTGCGTGATGGTGTAATTTATATCAATTTGATTTTCTAGACAAACCAACCCAGGTCGAGCATCCCAGATTCGGATCCTGTCGGTTCCTACCNTCCTACCGGGAATCCCATATGATCCAATACTTTCCGATAGGAATCCGACAGGAAGTTGCTGGGTGTTGGATCCGACGATTTCCAAGAGTCTGATCCGACAGTCGGAATATATAGGAAACGACAAGATCCAGCAGGTTATTTTTTTATTTGAGTCATCAATCTCAGTATTGCTCTTAGGATAAGTCTTTGAGTCGAGAGGTTTTTATTTCTCAAATTATAAACCACAAATTGGTATGATGCTAAAGATGTTCCTGTTTCTTCACCGGTTGCGGTTCATTTGCTTTTATTCATTTAGAACATCTGTTCATTTCTACAAAAAAATAATACAGAAAGTCAAATACAAAATATAAATGTAAATCATTGAAAGAGAACTTTTCAATTAAAAAAATAGCAACTTACAATGCAAAAGACAAATGCATAATTGCCACATATATGTATATTCGACGAAGCGCAATGAAGAAAATAAATTATGATCTGGAAATGATGATTGTGATGAGATTCTATTGATTGTCTCTTGCATTCATCGGATGAAAACTCAGCTAAATTCGATCGAACCAATTTGTTGTAAAAATCGTCATAGTAATGTTCAACAATAAAATATTTATCATGCATATACCCAGGGCGAAGCTACCTCGTCGGATCCATAGATAATCCAGCGTGATCCGACTGTCGGATCCGATAGGATGCCGACAATCGGAAACCAGGTTATATCCCTGGATTTCCGACGTTTTCCAATAGTCGGATTCTCGAGGATTCCGATAACAGGATCCGTTGTCATCCGACAACTGGAACTTATCGGATCCGACAATATCCGACGCCGTCGATCATGACCTATTACATTTTCATAAATATTCAAGACATGTTTCTAGCACTTCAGACAATGGAAATCCGTGATAAGTAAACATCAGTTTGTATTAAGAAAGATGAACTATCAAAATGTCCACGACATCTGTTGATATCATTTTCAGTTGGCGGTAGGAATGAACAAAAGTTAGCATGAACAATGCTCTATCTCTGTTACTATTTAGTCTATTTAGTAGCTTTTACTTTTTTGTGAAACACGATCTGAAAGGAGTATTGAAGTATATAAGGTAGAAATTTGGACCCATCCCCCGCCCCCCCCCNGTCTGTGATGGTTTCTGAGGTCTCTGTCACCGTCTGTGATGGTGTCTGAATTCTCTGTCACCGTCTGTGATGGTGTCTAGAAACTTCATACACCATAATACAGATACAGACCGTGACAGAGAAGCTCCACAGGCCACCACAGACCGTGGTAGACGGATTCCAGACAACGAGCTTTATCGTGTTTCACATTTTTAATCCTGCAGGGATTGCGCTAATAGCTTTTTTTATTTCGTGAAGTTGTTCTTATCTTATATTGTCGATGGATCTGTATTGTTTCATCTTTTTTAGTACGACACCGGTGTATCGCACATTATTTCAGAAAAACTGACATTTCTAATTTTTATGATTGCTGATTCTTTTGATTCCTTTTAAATTAGTGTCTTTTAAACTGTCATTAAAAACTTATTGGTTTATTATAAAAAGTATATCTTTTGCTATTGTATATTTTCAACATGCTTCTTTATTTTAGAATCGAATGCTCGAACAGAATTATATTGATCTGGATATTTAATCTTATTTGATCGTCGTACTGATTATAAAATATTCGTTTTGATTAAATTTAGTAAGATTAGATTTCTTTCATTTTTTACCATATAGAATCAAGCTAAGACGAAAAATTTAATCATGTCGGCCGAAACGCAGGTAACGCACGGACGTTTTTTCAACTTTGAACGATTGTATCTAGATAACGGTAAAGGGAAAAAGCTTGTAAATTTCAACACTTATGTAAGTCGACAAGTTCTATAATACCTGAAAGTTCGAGCCTCAATCGTTGAGCTGTTTAGATTTTATAGGTGAAATACTAGTCGGTAACACACAGACAAAAAAAGTCCTTCGTTCTTAGTAGACGCGAGAGAAGTGATAAATGCTGCGAACTACGCTATGTTAATGAATATTGTGACCGAGCATTTTGTAGCTCAAAGTCAGAAGTATCTTTTAGTGAAGAGAAAATATAATTAATTTGAAAAATGAGCGAGCTATTGACAAAACATGAAGTAACGCACAGACATGAATTTTCATAAAAATTCTCCAAATCAAAATTTCATTTCATATTCAGAGATATAACTTTAAAACATCAAATTATTAATATTCCTTTTCTATTTCAAGCATCTAGTGCTGTTTTTTTTATTTCTCACTAATGCTTATACATATTCTTGTCGGACAAAAAATGGTACATTTTTTTGCTTTTAATGAATAAAAACCAGAAACAACAGTCCATTTTGATGTTGAATCACCATAGATTCGACATTCTATAACATCAGAA